>PQWD01006034.1:0-14520 GCA_019425675.1 Leucinodes orbonalis
GCGTCAACATATAGTAATAAAAAAAATGAAAAAAAATAGGTACGTTACATTATAAAATGTATCTCCATCTATACGAAATATCATTAACACTTCCTCAAATGTGTCAATCAACAGTTCTGTGTGCTAGTTTATACTTCAGCTTGTATCAGAATTATTGTATCATTTTGTGCACATTTGTTTAATTATTAAAATAAAAAGTATAGAATAAAATATATCAAAAAACTAAAAAAAACTATGTTTCAAATCTCTGTCTAAGCATCAAGGTAACGTACCTAATGTGCTGACTGCATTTCCACGCTGAATAGCCAAACTAATATGTTGACTAAGAAATGCGCCAGCCCTCTGGCTACCTGTACAGTCATTTAGTTTTTTTTTTATTTTTATTCAGTAGTTTTTCATTTGGTATTTTAGGTGTGAGCACTTTCTCCTCAAAGTCCAAACTTGTTATACTACTATTAGAATGTTTTGCATAAAATATATTCCATTGCAAACAGTTCAAATTTCATATATTAAATGTAACACATTAGGTACAGAGATTCAGCATGTCTCCAACGTGCTAGGACATGGTACAAAAACAATATCTACTCGTGGAACGTATTACTTCATTCGCAATACATAAACTTGTTCCTATATGTTATTATCTATCTATATATCTCCAGCCTCTCACTTCTAGGATAAGTTTACTAACTATGTAACATTGTTAAGTTAATCTTTGTGAGAGAAATAAACGTAAATAAAAAAAAATAATTATGTACTTAGAAATGTTATCCGCATACTTCTCTAATGAGCATAATGAATTAGTCAATATCACGATCAGGGCCGGATCGACCATAAGGGTTACTTGGGCTCAGGGCCCCAAGGTTACTAGGGGGCCCCAGACTGCGATGAAGTCAATAAGCGATTGGACTTCTCTCATTCAAAGGTTGCCTAGCAGATATTGCTACCATAGCAATAAGGTCGCCTTTTGTATTATGAATACTTGCGTTACTTTAAGTAATAGTTTATTAGAGCAATAAAGAATTTATAGCAAATTTATTTGACGTGAATATAAGATGATAGGCCTCTCAGTAGTTTCAACCCAGGGCTCCACAAATTCACGATCCGCTTCTGACCGTGATGTATTTCTATACTTTTAAATAAAATGTCACATCCACATCTTGACAGCATCATTGGCATATGTCTGTATTAATGAACTCATCGAATAGAGTCATCGCAACAGTAACTACTTACAGCAATTAAAATAAAACAAATTTACAAACACCATTTGTTTTTTAGGTAGGATAACTTCTGCCAAACAGCGCTTAATTCAAGAGCTCCAAAATTCATCAGAAATACTACCATGTGTCGTTAATATTAATACTTATAGTAATCTTTATGTAAAATGCACTGTCTAGGTTTATAAACATTGCCTTATATTAATTGTCATCCTAATTCATTAGGATTAATTAATATATTCGCATGAAATCCATGCATAATATGAATTAATCTTCTTATTCAGAATAAAATATCTTCAAATACTCTTAAATTATTCGACGAGAGTGTAAACGTTTTAATGAAAATATAACACATATACGGTGTCTGAATTAATATTTTCCAATAAACCCATAAAGTTACTAATTTTGACTTATACGGTTTAAGAATAAGCTCCAAAGGACGTTCCAGGATTCTCGCCAGTCAAGTGCCCTATGCCACGACGGCTGCGCCTGCGCAACCTGCCACCCGCCAGCTGCCAGGTCGACGGCACAAGTCACGTGCCAAAAGACCACCCTATAAGTAGAAATAATTGTTACATAGCATAAAAATCAACAGATTTAAAATATGATGCCTGGAAGATCGCCTTGTGCGATAAGGCCGCTCATTGTTCTAAATGTATATTAAAATATTTTTCTGTTTTTTGTTTTTGAAAGTGCAATAAAGTATGTAATAAATAAATATGATAGTAGATTACCCGTCCCAATCCTATAATACCTAAATGAAAGAACCCCGTAGAAAATTTTTTTTACTCGTTCCCTACAACTAAAGAAATATATTTGTTTTTGCACACAAATAAAATACAACACCAACTCAAATAATAAAAAATCAAAAGCATACATCATGTAGCCAAAAAACCACTTAGGGCATAGCAATGATTTGGCATTCTTGGCAGGCGAGTTGCATGAAACAGAATTACATATAAAAGATAAGGTTATCTTATGAGAAACGCAGCTATGCGATCTCAATGAAATCGGATGGGCAAGAAAGCATGGGATTGGGCCCTGAAAGATTAACGATCCATGTTGAGTAATTGGTAGAGAGCGTCGACTACTACACCAAGGGTTCCAAGTTTGATGCCAGGTTTTACAATACTAATATTGTGTGCATGAACGTGTCTGTTTGTATTGGTCTCGTTATTTCCTATGTAAATATGTATTAACGGCGATCCGAGGGTCATGGGGGACATGACCCCCCCCCCCCGAGCTTTTTAAAGTACTTACTAACGTACATTAACAAAATACCTAATAAGTTCTTAACTTGACGACTACTATGTGACCCCTCCTGGCCTAACCTGGATACGCCCTTGATGTATTTATTAGTATCCATATTACAGAAATGCTTAGTTTAAGACAAGTTGGCGCTGTGTGAATGTCAGTGGATATTTATTTATTTATTATGGAAAACCATTCATTATCAGTGAGTCTTATGTCTAAGCATGGATTGTCACAGGCTGTGAATACTGTCAGGGGCTATAAAAGTCAAATATGTTAAAGGAAGGGTATTCGCTTCTATCTCCCTTGGTAAAGTTTAGAAAAACCTGCAGCTGTTCTGCAGTTAATACTGCGGAACGTGCCCTTTTCAAAAATATTCAGCATTGCTATTGAAAACATAGAACGATAATAGGGTCATCGAAAGGTCGGCGACCGTACCCAACATACCAGAGGATCAATAATTGTATTATTAACTATTGGATGCAAGCGTTAACTGTTATTTTTTCCATAGTTTTATCTCTTATTACAACTACTTAAAGTTCAAAATTATTTCAATATATAGCAGCGCTGTATTTAAGGGTAAGCGTATGTTGCAAGTGGCCGGCGCGTGCGCACCTTGCTACGGCCATCTGTTCGCCGGTGCCTCCGTTTATTCTCGAATATAACCTGTCACAATGTTTATTCTGTCAATTCATTTAACAACGAGAAAATGCCGCGAAAATCTTTTAAATTCCATCATAACAATATTTATAGGTAATGGTAGCCAACTAAACGGAAAATTATTAGATACCATTATGAATATATTTGCCTACATATGATTTACTTTTTTTTTACTAGGTGGTAGACTCGATTCTGAGTCGTCTAGGTAGATACCACCGCAGTGCCAGATAACGTCCCGTGAAACAGGAGTGTTATGCACTTTTGTGTTTCGGGATGATGGACCCGTAGCTAGTGAAATACCGGGTAATCTGTTGTCTCGGGTGACGGGCGCAGTGCTGCATTAATGGAAGATAAAAACAGTCTTATCAGTTGTTGGTCCCTTTCAATGCTGCTCTGTCATGGTAAGGCATATCACTAACCATCAGGTGAGCGTATGACCGTCCCTGTACGCTTATAAGTTATAACTTTAATTCCTAAATAGAATTTTAACTTTAAACTTGTAATACTTATCTACTATAAATAATTAGACTACGGGTACTGCTATTTGGACGTAACATAATACGTTAAGCCCGTTACATCACGAGCTCACGGTTGCCGCGTGAGGGAGCGCATTGCGCACGCGCAGATGCGCGGACAGCTGACGACCCGCGCCGCCTGCAGCCCCTATCGTAGGGTTGTCAACCACAACATCTTAGTTTTATTATCTCGGTAGATTATTAAATAAAAATCCACACGACATTCACACATCGTCTAGTCCCAAACTAAGCATTTAGCATGTTATATGGGTACTAAACAACTGCTAAACATAACTATATTACATTATACATTTGTTTTGTATATACATACATATTATACCCACAGAAAACACCCAGACCTATACAAACAGACACGTTTATGCACACAAATGTTTGTATTGTCTGGGGTTCGAACCCGGTTCCCTTGTCGATGTCTCAACCAATTACAACACATGTGGCGTCAACTGCGTGAGATTTTACTTGTTTTTACTGGCTTACCTTATTGTAATTTTTTAAGAGAACTGACATCCCTTTAAAAGAAATCAGAAATTTTCAACCACTTTTCTCCTTTAAACCGTCGTACCCAATAAATGAATGGCACCTGGGATGATTACCATCACAAGTATAATTTCATGTATTCCATACAACATTAAAGCTTCGATAATAGACATCTGTGTATTGAACATTGAACCAAAGGGGAAATCGGCATATATAATAGGTAATGAACCAAAACCATAGATTTGTTTCAATGCCTTTCAAAGGTAGTCACAAACCGGCAATAATAAATAAATAAATATCCACTGACATTCACACAGTGCCATCTAGCCCCAAGTTAAGCGTGAAGCCTATATTATGGGTACTAAACAACGGATAAACATACTTATTTTTTTTGTAAATACATGCATATTATACATAGAAAACACACAGACCATTACAAACAGACATGTTCATGCACACAAATGTTTGTACTGCCCGGGGATCGAACCCGGAACCCTTGGTGTTGCAGTCGACCTCTCAACCGCAACACCAAATGGGTCGTCAAAATAAGCAATAGAATAGAATCTAAGTATTTCAAAAATAAAAATGTATGTTATAAATATACTGTTATGAAGAAGTAGTTTCTCTGAGTCGCCTACGATTTGTAAAATTTCCCTCGAGTTTAAGATCATTCCAACAAAAATAATCTTTAAAATGGGGTCATAAACGACGAAGATATCCACGAACAATCATAAGAAAGCATATGTACGGCCGAATAAAGTAAGTTTTTTTAGAAGTTGGTTAAAAAATAAAGATTACACGTGAACACACACGAGAATACACGTGAACTTATTGGTCCTGTCAGCCAATATGGCGATCCTTAAACTAACCACGTCAGAAGCCAAACTATTACTAACTTTTGCATGTGACAACCCTGCGGTATAGGGTCGGTGTCACACGTACGTTGATATTTAACTTTGCTATTCTTATTAAGGTAATAGTTAGCTAAATTGTCATGAAATATATAGCTAGTCTTTGGGTACACATGTGCTTATTTACAATTTTAGGCAATAAAACTCAACATCTAGTTCGCAATTCGTCTAGATATTATAAATCTCTCACTGGTAAGCTTGATATCCTGTGAAACCGGGCTGTCAAAGAAGTCTGAGCTTCGGGAAGACGGCTGATGATGATGTAGATAATGTCAGGTGGCGGTATCTCATATCATAACTAATCATAATTTATATACGTTTGCATTCTATAACAATAAAAATATAATAATAGGAATCTTAAAGAATTTCTCATTAAAAATGTTTTATTAAGTTGATGAATATCTTAAAACACCTGTTCATAAAATATAAATAGACTGAGAAAATTGTATTTTAAATGTATAATGAAAATTATTTAAGCTTATTAATTGTTTGCCATACCCGAATAGGGTCACTAAGTGTAAGCACCATACTAAACAAGAACCTTTGTACACTTAGTTGCAAATAAAACATTTGAATTTGACGTCTATACAATAACCGTTGCGACCAACAAGTCGACGTGGAATACAACAATTTTATACCGGCGAGGTAAATACAAACCTACTACACATGCACAAAATCTGTTCGTATTTACAATAACCCATTTTAGTGCTGTTAAAATGTATGTTAAAGCCATCTTAATAAATGCATGTTATCACCGGTAATTACAGTTGTAAATTCAGCTCACGGAACCATATTTCTAGTATCCGCTGGATACACTAATGGGTCTCTTTTAATTGCCTTATTAGTGTAATTACATGTACGTGGCTTTCACCATAGTGTCTTCACTGCTTGTTTTTATTTTTATTTTTTTATATTGGCATCTTTCGTGAATTGTAACAATTTACTCATTATTATAGGCTAATTGATTGGTCCAGAATATTTTAAGCTTAGCGATGTAAAGCTTGTATTCTTGTATAGTTACAAGGTAGTATAAAACAAAGAAAATGTAAAACAACTTCAAATATTTAAAACTACGCAACGGTTTTCATGGGTTTTTAATAGATACAGTGATTCAAGATGAAGGTTTATATTTTAATAACATCCATGAAATAGTGGAGAATTACTGTTACTTTTTGGGTTTCTAATGTGATGTCTTAAATAATTTTATTTTTTCCGCTTGTACATTGCAAACGCAGACTGAACACTACAAGATTTATAAAAATATTGTACTGAGTATTGTTTACATTAAAAAGGTCTACAAAACTCCGCGACGGTATATGTTTATCTCTTATGGATATCCCACAATATCATTTTTGTCATTTACTTTTTCGACAAATAAAGGCTAATTTTCAAAGCGATTTTAACCAATACAGTATTTATACTTATCCAATTTAATAGCTTAAATATATTGTTGATTTAATATAGATCTATATGGCCTTTACAGCATATGATCTAAATGAATATTTTCGAAGTTATACCAGATTTGAAAGTTGCGGTACGTAGCGTTTGCGGCGGTACCAGCCGACCGGAGAGGCGGAAGCGTGCATAAAAATATACCCTTACACCCGTAAAAGCAGCGCGTAGCTTGTTTATAATAAACGTCAACGATCCCGGAATGCTTAAAGATTCAAGTATTTGAGCAATTAAATAGCACTAAAAGTCCCTCAATGCAATCATCAACAGGCGGGATTAAAACTCACAGCTTTTAACCAACCAAAAAACTCGTAATGGATACTTGATAATCCCAGTGTAACAACAATTACGATGACACGACAGTGCCACAAATGCAGTCGTCAAGTGCAAACACTGAAACAATCGCGTGTGAATGAACCCTGTACAATGTGACGCAACGACAGAACGCACGATTGACTTTTTATAGTAATTTCGACACATTGTCACACAGCGGGTCGAAAGTCAATGTCATCAAAATCGTGTAACTATTTGTTCCTTTTTACAATAACATCGGAAAGCGAACCGTAGAACCATAGATATTCAAAAAAAGCGTAGGACCTACTAGGGGGGATGCGGTGAGATGTCCGTATAATTATTATAGTAACGAATAGTACTTATAGTTTCGGAGATAAGTGACTGTAACATATGAACGGACAGACAGACAGGCATGACGAATCTAGCTATCTAACAAAGGGTTCCTTATTTGCCATTTGCCTACGGAACCCTAAAATAACGCTACGCAACCGTACATAGTACTTCGTAGTACCAACACTTTACAGAATATCGTATAAATACTTATGATCATTACAATAAAATACACAAAAAATATTATAAGCTAGGTCTGTCACTCCTTAGTTTCAAAGATCAATTGTAGACTAAATTGGACTCCAGAAAGCGTGCGTAGAGCATTTTTGTTTCTAATAAGCATAAGAGTGCTTCGCTGCACACCTTAATTCGGTGCACATCATGTCATAAGAACACAGTCAGCATGGTAGCTAAAAATTGAGCTGCTTGTAACTTTCTCTTGAAGTAAATAAGTATACTGTTATTATACCAACCACCAGTGCATATATAATTACATAACACATCTTGTCTCTCTATAAATTGGTGAGTGTGTCTCTTGTTAACACCACCGAGTTTTAGTTTTAGTTTATGTTATAGAGTGTTCGGGACGGTCAGAACGCTCACCTGATGGTAAGTGATACGCCCGACCATAACAGAGTGGTATTGAAGGAAGGGCCCGTTACCCGAAACAACAGATGGGAGGTCTCTTAGGCCCGGTAATTTTAATAGCTACAGTGCCCTCATCCCGAAACATAAAAGTGCATAACACTCCTGTTTCACGGGACGATATCTGGCACTGCGCTGGGACCTACCTAGACGACTCAGTATCGAATCTACCACCTAGTTAATATATTTACTAAATGGTAGTATTTAATAAAACTGTAGGTGAAATATTGAAAATTAAGCTGATCCTAGTGTATTTCATTCAAGAGTAGAAGCCAAAATATGACTTGTGATATTTTTTATTTATATTTGGGGACCGTCTCTTACGAAAGAATTTCAGTTTTATGCTATTATTATATTAGGAACACAGACATCCGAATATACAATTAGACTGGACAAGCCGCCAAGTTTATAGCAGTCCCAGTGTCGCAATTTCTTTCGGTTCTTACCTGTGAAAAGGTATTATATTCTTGGTAAATTTACTGATCATTGCGATGGCATGTTCAATTTCACAGATGCATTTTGGGAAAAAAATGTTATTTCTTCTAATATTTCGTGCGTCTTGACTCGTCTCACAGAAGCGTAAACTGGCAGCCAGTGTATGCTCGTTGAGCTTACATTGTCCACTTAAAAACGCGGCTGCCCATCTCCTGTATTGGGAATCTGTGATTAGGAAAATCTGAATACCAGGTGAATGGGTTCTTAGTAGCCCTATCTAAAAGAGATATATCTTAGAATTTTTATCCAGCAACAATTCAAAATGATGAGTACAGAAAACTGGCTGCGTGTGGGAATGAGAATACACTGTCTTTACCCTCTTCTCCTAGGTGTCGTGATCTGAGTGCTGACAAAGGATAATATACCGGACGGTGGCAGCAGCGCCCATCTTGTACTGGTTCATACTGCGGTAACCAACCCGCTGCCCAGCGTGGTGACTACGGGCATTTACCCTCCAATGAGCACGCCGGTAAAAATCGGCCCCCAGTTTCGACAGCCCACTATTCCGACCACAGGCAGTGTCGGGATTTAGATATAACTAAGTAAGTAAAAATAAATTATTCAGAATCAAATAAGTATTATTTTAGTTGTTATCGTTCAATTTGTGTGTATTATTTCTCAACTTGTCTCAATTTTATTTTAGAGCCACCTGAAAATAATTTATATTTCAATTTCGCTATTGAATGTACTATGCTGTGTTTTTTTATATCAATCATTGAACAGACAAATGAAATTAAATGCAAATGTTTTGCTTGTTTAATAACATAAATGAACAGTAACACGTTTTGAATAATGTGCACTTAAAAAATTAAACACCATGCATCATAATAAAAGGCTACGTTCTAAAACATTAACTAACCTGCTCAAGACTGGATCTGGTACATTTTGTACAGCGTAGCTATAACATTACGCTAAGGTCATGTACCAAATTCTGTACGCAAACTACCCCTGAAATTACTTACAACATGAGGATTTGTGCATTGGATGTCGAATGAAACTTTTCGCAAATCCAAACGGGTCTTGGTTTCCAGCGATCTGCGACGTTCGTTGACATCACGACCTGCGGCCAAGTCGCGAGATTTGTCCACAGCAAATAAGGTAAATTGAGTGCTCCCAAAATAAATGTGATGACGCCGTTTTCATACCAATTGCGATGACAGGCGTCTTAAAGTGCCCGTGGGTTGTAAGTATTGACTAAAATTATGACGAAATATTTATATATAACAAAGCTTCAAATCAAAATAAAATCCATTCTGGTACCCCAACTGTCGAGATCCCAGTTAACTTATTTAACCTGATATTTCAACGAGGTGCGAAAAGCGAGAGAGGGTTCGAGATGACGTAGCGCCCCTAGTTCGATTACTGATCGCACAATTCAAGCAACTATTAATTAATTTATATGTTCATCAACGTTTTGTACAATATTACTTATAAATAAAATACAATTTGCCTCAAACATTTAAAAGAACACTCAGCATGCATTTTCACCTCAGTGATACAGACGACCTTATTCACTTACGAATCAAACATAAAGTTCCCAGCGGTTAATCTCTGGATGGGTGACCAATGAAGTGATTTAGTTAGACCTCTCATCAATTTTTATGCCCTTGCAGGGCGTCACATGTATACTACTGGAAACCTGTATATGTAACCCTATATATGTAATGTACATGCAATAAAAAATTTGAATTTGAATTGATTAAAAAACCCTGGGAGTGGGTCAACCTTTGGTCCTGGCTACTATCCTTAGGTAGTTGTTGTTAACAAGAAACAATACGCAGTGAGCCCATGTGGTGGCGTAGGGCTTTCACGGTAGGGATTCTAAGTTGGATGAACTATAATTGGGCATAGTCTGCATCAGCCTGCTGAATTAATTCAGCAACAGCAGATTTTAATTTAGTTTTATGCTCTGGATTTTTATAATATCTGGGAGCACGGTAGTGCCCCCGGCAAGAGAACCAAACGATGCGCGAGGGCACTACTTACCTATTTTCGAAGTGTTTCGTCGTATTTTTTTTAATCTTTGAGAGTTGTTATTCGATGTTCTGGCACATCGGAAACCGTAGTTCCGATTCCGAATCATAGTAGTGATGTGAATATTAAGTTCCTAATCTTAAGTTAATAACGAAATAGCCAAGGCATACATATTTACTGATAATGTAGGAATTGTTGACGTTAGGGTCGATAGAGTTAGGCCGTATAGATTCAGCACTCTAAATGAGAGCTGATATCTTTTTACAGCGCAAACTTTAAGAGGTCTCTGGACAACCTTTTAAGTAAATGTTTTTGATGGGATTTATTCATTTTACCAAGGGTTTCGGGTTAAACATTTTTTTTATTTATTATTACGCGTATATATTTAACATATTATTAACATCACGATCATATCTCAACGCACCATTTTGACCATAGTATACTAAAGATCGCGTGAGTGCAGTAATTACGAGACACGGATAGACTTATTGTCTTCCCACTGAATGATCGCCAGTTGTGATGCGTAAAACCGAACGAAATTTTCAAAAATGCTTATCTTTTTAACACGCTTTTATAAGCTTCAATTGTTACTATGTAAGAAAATCTTCGGATCTTAATTCGACCCTCTTCCAGGTCTTAGATCAGGATGAAATTTTGCACACGCTCCGAGTTCTGATGACAATACATGACTAGCTAAGAAACCTCATTACAAATCCAATATTACAGTTATTTAGCGGCAACTGAACATTCGACACATAAACTGTGCTCTCACGGTTCAAGTTATCGTGATATATCATACTAAATAACGAACGAGGCTCTAGCTACCCGGCCATAGTAATTAGACTGACCCGGGCTGTTCAAAACCTATCAATAGGTGAAGTCGATCGCGATCTTATAAAAAGTAAGCAAATATTGTATTCGCCAGCAATCATATGAGTAACCAAAATATATATTCAAGATTACCTCGAGTCCCTTCTTACTTCGGATGACAAGTTAGTAGTTATAAAGGATCAGGTACCCATCCGGCTAGGTACTACCATTAGACTGTAAGCGTTAATACTCCAATCGGCATCAGCCCTTTTGATGTGTTACGACCCAATCTAATCGAAGGCCTTGCTTTGCAGTGGGACGATTCGTGTATGGTTAAAACAGAGTTCGAGTTATTTTATACTGTATTAATTTATTTTCTACATCTTCATCATCAGCTTATTTTTTGTCCCCACCGAGGGGCACGAGTCTACAAGTATACGCCGTAGTCGTCCACTCGGGCCCAGTGGGGATAGGCGGACTTCACGCACAACCTTTGAATTTCTTCCTATGCGTGCCCCCGTTTTCTCGCAGTTTCCTTCACCGTAAGCGCTTTAGAGATACGAACATTTATTTTGAAAAAAAACGAAATACTGATATATATGGCGAAGGCAACAGATAGGCACCTGTCATATTTTGTACACTTTTCATAAATACAAATTAAATAGCAGTAATTGTATATTTACTGCATTTTCATTAGAAGTACGAAAAACTTTTGGTAAATAACAAACGCAGATGCAGTGATAATGACAACAGATGCAGTTACCAAATTACCGATCAAACATTGAAATCCATGTCGGTACTGCATTTCCATCAAAGTCTTAATGTTATTGGCGATATTGTGTTATTGATTTTTATGTTCTACGGCACTAAAACATACCCATTATTTATGGCCCATAACACTGTTAAGCAAAAAATCTCTGAAATACTTCCCAAGTTTTATTTGAAGTAATTAGTCTTTAATTAGGTACGTAATAAGTATGTTTATCTTTGGAAATATCTTTTTGTGCTAACTTTATAATATGTTTTTATAGATTAAGTACAGTTTTGTTTGGTTTTATTGATTAATACTTCACATCATTCTGTTCTTTATATTCAAAACTTACTCTCTTAGCCCAAATAACGGTCAAACTAAAACTATGCTCAATTTGACAGTTAAAAAGCACACTTGATCAATTAAAAAAGAATAAAAAACCGGCAAGTGGAAACCGTAGGCAACGATTCACAAAATGGCGTCACGAATCGTCGGAAATCGGTTTAAATTTCGAATCCGTGCGAAACTCTTTAACCGACAAATGCGGCGTAAAAGATAAATTCGTGCGGTCGATGCACCCGCTCGCCGCCGTTTTGTCAAAACTATAATGACATTTTAAGAATGAAACCCACAACTGTTTCCCGTCCATTTTACGGATTGGCTGACGAACGCCGTTTACATTAAAGCATTTTTGAGTCAAAATAAACAGTACAATACTGTTTAAATTCAGCACTAAATTAAAGGAAAAGTTATTGGATAACATGACCAATCTTAATTAAAGGTTTCACTTTACGAAAATAGCACATGACGATCCTCTGCAGGTTAACTCCAACATAGGGAATTTCTGCCGAAATCCTTGGCAGCTTGGAAACAACAAATTTAAGGGTCGATGAAAGACGCAGCTACTTACCCAAACCTCAATTCGGCAATAGTTTGGTATTCCGTACAACATTATCGTTAATAATTAATCAAAACGGTAATTCTATAGTAAAATAAACTGTCGAATAGTGGTACCGATTAAATTTTACCATACGAGAGGACGAATGAGTGCAAAATATAACTAATAATCCTATTAGCGTATTTTTAAATTAGCGTAACTTGACGCGCTAATGTTTCACCCAAACTTATACTAGGTGTCATAGCCCCCCCCCCCCCTGCAATGCCCTAAGCCGAGGTTTGCGTTCCACTCTGAGACCCTTAGGCTCGTTGCATATTTTTTGCTCGCCAATTGTCCGGGAAGCTTATCGCTGTTAGAGTGAAGCACAGACATCGGAATACAATGAGTGAAGTCATTCCGGAAAAAAGCGCCCACGTTTACCAAACACACTAGCTGCGACGAGTAAGTCTTCTTCTACTTTGCCTTGTCTCAAGCAGAGTCGACTGTCTTAACCTTTCTGCGCCATTCTGTTTAGGGTTGTAGGGTCGGGTAGATCCTTGTACGGCTGTTTGTACTGTTGAACAGTGACGTGCACAAAGATTATGCGTAGTGTATGCAAAGTGAGAGACACCAATCGCAAAAATATAACCTTCCTTCGGCAGTCAAGTAAAAGCAATGAATAATTTACACGTTTGTCCAATTGAATGCTGTTGATGACAGATTGCCTGTGGTTTCAAATCTATAGAGGAAAATGGGCGATGGGGAAATCGGGTTATATGTTGGTGATTTTCCGGATTGTCTGAATGCATAAGGCTGATTATATTGTTATACGTAGTGAATGTCACTGCTGGTGTAGTATGTATATGGTCTGCATTTGCCTCACTTTTTCTCCGGCAGGTTCAAAGCCGTCTTCACGAAAGAATGCTCTCTCTCTCTTTGTCTCTATCGCCTTATTCCATTCCCACACCATCTGAAATGACATTCTTTGAGGTACTCGCCTATTATAGACAATAACTTCAGCTTTATGCTTAAAGTCGTAAATTTCTACGATTTTTTTCATTACGGCAACGACAAAGTCGTAAATTTCTACGATTTTTTTCATTACGGCAACGACGTTAAAGTTGGATGAAAATTGCATAAAAAATAATATACTGTTTTTTTCTTAATTAAGAATAATAACTATACTAAATTCTCTCTATCGCCTTATTACATTCCCACATCATCTGAAATGGCATTCTTAGAGCTTCTCGCCTATTATAGACGAGAAGCTCAAAGAACAGACATGGTAAAATCAGCTGCGAAGGTGTATTACTTAATTTACACTGAATGGTAGGCTCAGTACTGATTCGTCTAGGTAGGTATCACCCCAGTGCCAAATACCATCCCATGAAATAGGCTATGCACTGTCGTGTTCCGGGATGAGGCACTGTATGTAGCTAGTGAATGAAATTACCGGGTATATGAGACTCAACATCCGTTGCCTCGGGTGACGGGCACAGGGCGGTATTGACGAAGAATGTTTACTTTATATAATGACTGTCTTTATGCAATACTGCTCTGGCATGATCGGGCATTTATTTACCATCAGTTGAGCGAACTGAGCTTCCCAATCACTTCATGACATAAAAAATATTTTAACTGTAAACCTTCCAATTTAATATCCCCACTCGATTTACCGGTTATGACTACCCTTATTCCGTGGAAACCGCTCGGCCATTTGTTGTGACATACTAATTGCGCTTTTCCGAGTAATAAGTAATAAGAGACAACCGGAACACTTTAACTAGTGACGTGCATGCCCAGAATATTGATGCTTTTTTCATAGCACCACCAATGCTAGAAT
>PQWD01006035.1:0-46168 GCA_019425675.1 Leucinodes orbonalis
CACCCCGCTTCTGACCTGAACCCTTTGAAATCCAGACACAAAAAAATCTATTATGTCTGGCGCTTAAGCCGTCATTGGCAGTTAAAGGGTTAATTAAATAATCGGTCAACCTTATAGGGCTGGCCCACGGTTATTTCACAGTTGCCACTCGCGGGAATTATACTGACATTTCGTCACATAGCCAATGCGACGTGATGAACAATGCTAATGATAAAATATATTTATGCAGAAAACTTAAAAATTCAGTGAGAATTTATACAGTTTAGAATAAAAATGATATAAATGATCTATCTGTATTTAAATTTTCCTATATAAACATATAATATTAACTCGTACTGACGCGTCGGTTTAACTTTATGACTTGGCGCAGAAAGTCTTCGCATTTCTATAACCTTTGTTCGTTCCAACTCGCTCCTGGTACTGGAAAACTTTCCCCTTGTATAGAGAGAGACGGCATTGGATTAGAAAGAGACATAATCACATTCCCTCACACCCTTTATCTACGCCCCTCGCTACGAAATTATTGATCCTACGGATATTCGTAGCAGGTGGAGATCAAGCGAAATTTTGTTTTATTTATGTACGTTTAAGTTGATTATCGTCTGACTGCGAATTTCACTGGATAAGTTAACTACAAGTTAGGTTACATTTTTTACACCGGTTTTGTAAATATCTAGAAAACTATTGCGAGACTTAGACAAAACAATAAGTAAGTGATTGAGAAAATAGTGCCATTTCATTTAGACTTTTTTGACGTCTAATTTTAAGTGTTGTTTGAACGTGAATCGGCAAAAGCGGAGGGAGGATTAACGATCCTTTGCCTTTATGAGTTCCTGGTATCCTGTAGCGGATTTAAGCATTCTTAACCCGCTAAGACCGGGTTTATCCGGGCTGAATCCGGATATCTCTTCTATGCCCAAACGGAATGTTTATAGGGTTTATGCGTTACGTTTTCAGATTTGAAGGCATGATGTTATCGTATAACAAGTGTATGAATTACAACAACACTTTACCATGGAAAATGTAATATATTTAATACATTATAATATATAAAATAATGCTATGTATAGTATCATACTGTTATTAGTTATAAAGTTACTTTGCTGAAAACCTAAAAATATAATAATTATTAGCTTGCATGATGTAATTTTGCTAGAATCTAAATAAAATAGTTTTTTTTATTCTAATGTTTTATTTCTAAATAATAAATTAGAAGACAATAATTTAAAAGCAAACAGAGATATGGTAGAGTTCTTATAAAATACGAAGCACAAAATGTTATAATCATTTATCATACTCATATAAACCCATCTTCAAAATGTAATTTTTTAATTGAAACCGTATCTAACATTTCTAACATTCCAGACGACCTTTTCGTATTCATGTTGATCGCCTAGTCGGTAAAATACTCGAATGCGGGAAAATATTCCCTACGAGGTTCTTAGACCTCCTGAATGTTCGTAGCACATTCTTCGCATTCCCAACCTACATTGGAACATGCTTTCCTAGTGAATAAAATTCAAACAGACAAATCGGAAAAGCTTTTTAAGTATTCCTATAAAATACTTAAAAGCCCCTCCCCGGTGGAAAGCTTTTTACCAATCCTTCCGTGTGTGAGTGACACAAGCTCCCTATTTAGTGTGTATAACGCACACAAGCAAATTCCTGCGCATTAGCTTTTTTTGTTTTGTTTGCATTTTCCATGTTTTTCTACCTACTTACCCGTCATACACTCCTAGTATCAAGGTTTGGATTTTACAAAGCCCCGTCTAAAGAAACTGTTTTTTTCCCACATTTTTCTTTTTGGTGGAAACTGGAAACGAAACTGTCTTGGAATTCGGCATGCGCGGGAAATTTGGCGCATTGTTGCCACCTACAGTTACATGCTGCTCTGGTAAAACAACCTCAAAAGTGTGACGTTTCAGTAAAGATAAACACGATATTCGTAGTCATGACAAGGTCGTTGGCACGATTTTAAGGGGCTCTTCACATCTTGCTTCCCTTGTAGCTCTGGCACGAATATGCAGAAAATTCCATGTTTTTGTGAAAAATGTGCCTTAAAACGAAAATAAATCCAATATCGGCTTTCATCTTGTTTTTAACATGACAGTTTCTACGTGCATTTTCGTGGAAGGAGCGATGGAAACAGTCGATAAGGTTGCCTTGAGTAACGTGTTCGGAAAGCATTTGTTCTTTATTACTTCCTGGTACACTTAGACGCGAAGTAAAAAAATACAGCTTGTTCATTTCTGTTTTATAAAAATACGTTTTACTCGGACGACACAGGATGAACATCTTTGTAGGTATGGTATATTAGCTTTATCACTATTGAATGGAAAAATTCTCACGTTTCCTACCGCTTTTATCAATGCAATGTCTACCCTTACGTGAAAAACCTTTGGACTGCAGAAAGACATCCTTAGGCAGAATAAAAAGTGAAAGCCGTTTTAGTTAGTAATTATATTTTCCTAATCGCATTATGTACATATTTCAGAGGAAATAAATCTCATTATCTATAAGCGTCAATTACTATAGTAAATTAAGCAACCCAGTATTACGAATTACCCAGTATTACGAACACCCCGTGAAAGGGCGGAAAAAGGTGTAGAAATAATAATGCTATGATTACTCCTCTCCTTGTTCGTCTTCTTCGTCCAAAAGCCTTCTTGTCGTCTAGTCAATTGCCTTAATGTCTTTTCTAATGTCAAAGTGTCCATTCGTAGTCGGCCAGTCATGTCTGTCGAAGGAGGCTGGACGCCAAGACACCCCGTAATACTTCAGGGGATTTATAATGTTACGTTGTATGTACTATACATACTTTTATTTTTGAAGATTTTTATTGAAGTTTCTCAGCTCAGCCCGAGCTACGGTGTTTTCAGGCTAGCTAACCCTTTCGTCACGTGAAAAAGTGCCCAGGGGAAGGAACGACGGGAGGTTGCGTTACGGATACGGGATTGCTACGTGGTGTCTACGAGGGCTACGAGTCATGCAAATAGTGCACCTATTCAGTGATTCCAACAAGAGATTTTGATTACTTGGCTTAGTTAAATCCTCTGCGATTTTTCATATAATAGATCACCTAATGTTGCTTTGCTATTTATGATTATTTTACCTTCAATCTCTTATAGCCGGGGGCTTTTTAATAGATTTTGAATAGATGTGAAAGCCGTCGTTTGAAAATTTACAAGGAACAGTATTTCATAAGGTATGTATTTTTAGGTTTGTAAAATTTGTTGTCATAATAGGTGCTTTTCAAAGATATGCATTTTAGACCTTCAAAATCAATGCTATTCAGTTTGATAGTTATATATATTTTCAAAGGTTGGGTATCCTTGAAAAACTTCTCAACTCAAAACTTTATGTTTCAGTAAATTCGAATACTAAATCTGTTTTAAAATGTGGCTGTTTCGTGTGCCCCGCTACCAGAAAGCCTCAAAAGCGGAAACGTTATGTGCAATCTCCTAGCAACCTATGCAGCTCTGGTACGCGACCTGTCTTTAACCATGCTTTGACACCGTGAAGATCAACTGACAGCTCTCCTCATTAATTTTCTTTGTGGTTTTCCCCGCTTTTAAACGTATTTGGTACTGGTATAAAATTTTTATGCATTCATATCTGTTTTCCTTGTGGGTTTATTATTTTATAGGTTAACATTTAGATGTCGCGTTTAATATTTGATGCCAATTTACAATTATTTATTACGACCTACTTATTTTAATTACATATTAATACAAAGTTTCATTTCCATTTGATGTTATTTAAAAGTATCAATCCATAAAAGTAACAATATGAATAACCTAACATTGAAAGGTTCTTCTCAATAATATATCACAAATAATCGTGTAACTATTTATTGCCAATAATCTTTGTACGTACAAATAATTTCTCCTTCCAAAAAGCAAACATACCCCAAACGTCATAAACAAAATCCGCATTCTTTTTGACAACCATAGAGTAGACAACTTATAATCAATGGCCGAATCGATTCTATACAATTAATATCGATTTACATTATGCAAGTAAGTAAATAATAACTTTAATCTAGCTTATATTATTACATTAATAGAATAGAAACCTGTTAACATAGACTTTGTTACATTTATGATTTTATAACGCTTACAGCTCGGCCATCCTTAAGTTTGTGAGCCCTCTCACAAGTATTTTAATACACAAATTAAGTTTTTCACTTAAATCAGTAAAGGTATACATATGTTAAATTATGAGGTAAATAATAAAACCAAACTAATCATTCTGAAAAAAAATGTCTTAATGTCTATTCGGAATTAGTTACACAACAGAACAGTCTACTATGATCTACGACTATCTATATTGCAGCACTGATCGCTCATAGCCCATGAAAAATACTCTACAACCTATCATAGTCTACCATGATCTACGATCATCTATGCTACAATACTAGTCGCTCATAGCCTGCATTCACTTTAATTCAGAAGCTTGGTATGATCTGCGCTCAATATCTTTGATTGCTCATGGCCAAGTTCATAAACACACCGTTTCTATTTTCTTTTAGCACTGGTCGCTCATAGCCTATGAAAGATTAGAAAGGAAACTCATCTCAACCAATATAGTCTACTATGATCTACGACCATCTATGCACAATTATTATGTTTACTTAATAACACTGTCATTATAAAACTTAAGGCACATTTAACATCATTTCGCTTATAGACATAATATTTCACATTAATTATATATATATATACACAAAGGATAATTTCTTAAGGGTGTTATTTGTATGGTTTGGTATTATTAATCACATGTAAGAAAAAAATACCCATACATACCATACCAATAACGCTTATACCGATTCAAAAAGTATTACCAACTAATGCACTTATCCGAGCCCATGGCATCTTCCATATCATAAGTAGTTACATTTGGGTCTGTTTTTTCAGAATCAATACTACAATCGCTGTCACTGGCTTCAGTTGCAACATTTTTATACACTAACCAAGGGTGAATCTTATCCAACGCAACCACATTCTCATACTTCTTTTTACCTTTCCTAGTCAACGGCGTATCTTCAATTAAAAATCTATCGTTATCTAAAATCTTTACTATTCGATATGGTCCATGGAACTTTGGTACGAGTTTCTTTGACTGACCCATATGTGCCTTATCATGAATTGTTCTTTGAACCCTAACAAGGTCACCCACATTATATTTTGTACCCAATTTTCTATGTTTGTCAAACCTTGCTTTTGAACTAATTTGCTGATTTTCAATGTGACTTTTAGTTTCTTTCCTTAATTTAACCATATCATCGCCAGTTATACGATCATTAGCTTCGATTATGACATCATTTAAAATATTTTCGGTAGAACTCACTAATCTGCATCCGAAAAGTAACTCAGAGGGGCTCTTTTTAGTAGTTTTATTTACTGTAGTATTCAACCCTAATTGTATGTCACTGACATGTTCATCCCACATATTATCATTTTTACCATGACATTTGGTACTTAACGCATCAAGAATGGTCCGATTAAAGCGCTCGACTTGTCCGTTCGCTCTAGGAGTAGCTACAGCATTGAGTATATGTTTAATACCTAATTCATTTATAAATGCTTTGAATTTTCCACTTGTAAAGCAGGTACCCCGATCTGTTATTAGCCTTGAGGGTGCACCAAAGAAGCTAAAGTGTCCCTTGAAAATCTTAATAGCTGTAGTACTTTTAGTGTCTCTAACCGGTTGAATATTAATAAATTTTGTAAATGAATCAATAATAGCTAATATATATGAGTTTCCTTTCTTAGAACGAACAAAAGGCCCTAAATGATCAGCGTGCAACGTATGGAATGGTATTTCCAGTTTAGGAATGGGGTGCAGCATGCCCTCCCTGCGACCGCTTGTGCCCTTATGATGAGCACACTCTAAGCAAGCTGAGACGTACTTTTTAGTAAAACGGCGCATCTTCGGGAACCATAAAACAGCTTTTAAGCGGCTTAGTGTTTTTTCAAATCCAAAATGACCCACATCATCATGGTTCATTTTAAGAACTTGCCATCTGACTGCTTTAGGTACTACCCATCTAATTCCATTTTCTACAAGCCTATAAACATAACCTCCCTTCAATTGATAATTATTATAAACATCTGTAACACGCTTAGTTTCTGGATCCAAAAGGATTTCTTTTATTCTTTTTATTTCATCGTCATCACCTTGCACTGTCGAAATCCAATCCTTCAAATCTAAATTGAAAACATCTAAAATTGAACAATCTTCATCACCGGGTACGGGTTCAGTTACAGGAGCACGACTAAGTGCGTCTACATGTCCCATGGAATATCCTGCTCTATATTCAATTTCACAGTCATATTCCTGAAACTGCACCCACCACCGTGATATACGTGGAATAAGGTCTCTTTTAGTTAATGTAGTACGCAGTGCGTTACAGTCTGTGACTATTTTAAAATTTAACCCTAAGAGATACACACGAAATCGTTTGAGAGATGCTATGACTGCTAATGTTTCCAACTCAAAAGAGTGAAACTTTTGCTCATCAGTTGTAGTTTTCCTACTATAGTAAGCAACTGCTCTCAGGACTCCATCAGAATGCCTTTGCAAAAGTATACCTGCTACCCCTAATTTACACGCATCTGTATGAAGTTCTGTTTCGAGTGTAGCATCATAGAGTGATAAGATCGGTCTTTCGACAAGCTTTTGTTTCAGCAGTTCAAAAGCAGATTTTTGATCAACTTCCCACTTCCATCCAAAATTTGATCGCAATAGATCAGTTAAAGGCCGGGCGATTAGTGCAAAATCCTTAACAAACCGCCTAAAGAAGCTAGCCAAACCTATAAACCTTCTAACGTCGTGCACGTTCCGTGGTTCAGGGAAATTAGATATGGCGACTGTTTTACGAGATCCTGGCCTAATTCCATGACCGTTAACTTGAAAGCCCAGAAAATCTATCTCTTTATAGAAAAAAAAGCATTTACTAATTTTTAAAGTCAAACCTGCTTCTAACAATAGTTCCAGAACTCGTTCTAATCTCGAAAGGCCCTCTTGATATGATTTTGCGGGGATTAAAATGTCATCCATAATATTAAGGCGAAATCTACTTTTGATTTAGGTAAAATTTTATTCATAGCTCTTTGGAAAACCGACGGAGCATTAGCCAGACCGAACGGCATACGTTTGAACTGATACTGCCCGTCAGGTGTCACAAAAGCAGTTTTCTCCTGGGAGGCCTCAGCTAGAGGCAATTGATAATATCCTGACGCGCAGTCTAAAGTTATAAATAATGAATGCCCAGCTAACATATCTAATTGGTCATCAATCAATGGTAAAGGGTAATGCTCTTTTTTTGTCTTTTTGTTAAGGGCTCTGTAGTCTACACATAACCTTTTCTCTCCAGTCTTTTCTTAACAAGCAATATTGGACTGGCATACGATGATCTCGATTCAGTAACTATATCCGCATCCATCATCTCTTGGACCATTGTTCGCACTAAATTGCGTTCGGGAAATGATAATCTATATGGACGGTATACCACAGGCTGACTGTCTTCCAATTCAATTACCATTTCCGTAACGTTTGTAAAACCTAAGTCCTTTAAACTACTTGAAAAACATTTTTCATATCGTTTAAGTAATAATTTTAGTTGTTTGACTTCACAAGCTGTTAAGGACTCGTCATAATTAAGTACATCAGCTGACGTTGAGTCATCTAAACTTAATAGGTTAACATTTTTAAAACAATCTACACGTAGAGCTCGCGTCAATAGCATATTCTTTTGTAAGTAAATTGTGTTATCTGAAACGTTCTGCACTAGTAATGATCCATGCCCATTCGATATATCATATTCACCTGGTAAAAAATAGAATTCGTGTTCTTGTTTACCCCTAATTGTGCCATGCACATAGACTGAACCGGTATAACCACCCTCGCACAACACTTTTACTACATAAATCTTCATGGGAGTATCTAACATAATATCTTGATAAACTACGCAATTCATTTTCCTGGTACCTCGTTCAAAAATCAGTTTTTCACTGGTTTTGGTAATAATAATGTTAGGTTTTTCAGTGAAACTATGGCCAATTAATACTGGGTATTTAATAGCATCGTCGTTTACCACGAAAAATTCCACCCGTTCGGTAATGTCCTGTATTTCAAGTGTGAGAGTGGTCACCCCTAACGGTTCTACTATATTATTACCTATACCGCGCATAATTGGCAGATGGCCATTGTTGTCCCACAAAATCCCTAAATTTCTAGCATCAGTACATCTTATTAGACTACACTGACTACCCAAATCAACATAACCTGTCAACTGGCTCCCATTGATTTTCAACCGGATCATGTATTTTGAATTATTTAAGCATCCAATATCAATACTCAATACACTCTTTTCATTTGGTTTGTCTAGTTTTGAGTTATTGCCATCAGAGGGTAGTGTTGAGCAGTTAATCGCTATATGCCCCAATTTACTACATAAGTTACATTTTAATATTTTTTTGTACATTTGAAGCTATAATGCCCTGGCTCATTACAATTGTAACACACCACTGAACTGTTTGATTGTATTTTTGCCTTTGAATCATTATTTGAAAATTTAGTCATATTATTATGACTATTGGATGCAACTGTACGTCTATCATGATTCATCAACCTTGTCTTATCAAAATGTTGCTGCTTAACTGACTGAAAATACTGCAGTACCTGCTCTGGTTCTGTGCATTTTACTGCTTTAGCTCCTAACCTTAGTGACCTATCCTCAATACCGTACAATAAACAATCAACTGCATGTTTACCAGATATCTGACATCTATTTAACAAATTAATTTTTTCATAATAATATAGTTCTAACGGCTCATTATACTTAACTCGCTTTGACAACATCTCAGTTAACAATTCTGCATAGTCATCACTACTAGGAAAGGACATAATAAGTTTATTTTTCCACTCTGCCCAGGAAAATGACATGCTAGGTAAGGCCTGGTACCAAGTCTTCGCTACACCAAGTAATTTAGGAAGTGCATAATGTATTATTTGATCATCACCCCATTTATACAGCCGTGCACATTCTTCAACTTTTCCTAACCACATATGAATAGTCTGACCCTTATTCATGGGGTCAAATTCTGGTATCACATTACCAAGCATTGGGAACTTATTTCCTTCCTGACGATTATATCCTATCGCGGTAAATATATCTGAAAGCAGTTTGGTAGTATCCACATTAACACTTGTTTTTAATACCTGTTGTTCCGGTACTGGAGATCTAACATCACCCACCAATTTTGAGCGTCGGCTGTAGCCTCGCTCCTCGCGTCGACTGCTCTGCCGGCTGCGACTCCGGCCACTTCTGCTTCGGTCACGGCTCCAATGTGATCGTCTGCTCCTACGCTTGCTGTGTCCATGTTCACTGTACTGCCTGCGTCGACTCTCGCGAGCACGGCTGCTCCGACGACCACGCGATTTGCCACTGTCTTGCGAACTGCTACTGCGACATACCCGTGAACGTTTGCTTTGACGTTCGCGAGAACGACTTCTCACCTTACCTTGTTCCTTTTTCTTATTTGTTTTGTTACTTCTCTTAGTAACTACACTTTGAGAAGGCGGTGACAATCCCATCTCCATTGTTAATAGTTTTCAGTACGACAAAAAGAAAGGAGAAAAAAAAATACAGTTCTTCAACAAATTTGTCAGAATATTGAGTGAGCCTTGTATATCCCACTTCTGAGTTGAAAGGTTCTTCTCAATAATATATCACAAATAATCGTGTAACTATTTATTGCCAATAATCTTTGTACGTACAAATAATTTCTCCTTCCAAAAAGCAAACATACCCCACAAACGTCATAAACAAAATCCGCATTCTTTTTGACAACCATAGAGTAGACAACTTATAATCAATGGCCGAATCGATTCTATACAATTAATATCGATTTACATTATGCAAGTAAGTAAATAATAACTTTAATCTAGCTTATATTATTACATTAATAGAATAGAAACCTGTTAACATAGACTTTGTTACATTTACGATTTATAACGCTTACACAATTAGGGAATTAATAACAAATTGTGAACGAATTCTTAGCCGGGTAGGAATTAGAATTTTTCACGGTCGTGGGAGCAGGTAAATTTTTACCTGTCTTATTCTCACCTGAGTATTAGGAAAGTAGAAGCCTGGTGGAAGAAAATTCA
Organism: Leucinodes orbonalis; assembly: GCA_019425675.1. Lineage (NCBI taxonomy): Eukaryota > Metazoa > Arthropoda > Insecta > Lepidoptera > Crambidae > Leucinodes > Leucinodes orbonalis. The sequence continues at coordinate 10,177 of PQWD01006035.1, forward strand.
CCTTTCCACGTGGAAACTGTTTTCAGGTAAAACATGCACACATTGAACAAGTTTCAATATTGTGTAAAGCATAGGAGTGAGTGCGAGGATTTACTTTATGCCTCAGTCGAAGAGGTCGGAATATGTTAACATTACACACACTACTTCATTTTATAGAGGTGTGCGTGAGCGAAATGTTTAATGTGCGATAGAGAGGCTATGAACAGGGCGAGGGGAAATCGGGAATTTTATCCATTCAACAGCACACAGCTATGGCCAAAGTATTTCGTTGGGGCAGTACACTAAATTGAGTGAGCAGGACGTATGTCAGTTTATCAGGGAAGAGAGAACAAGACCAACGATATACTCCAAGTTGTATGTAAACGTGTGCGTAATCGTTTTCACTTTCAGGTAGCAAATTGAACTTCAGGTAAGCGTTGCGATCCTGGTACCAGGTGCGAGGTGAAACAGGTAAGTTACCTGAAAATTGATCGTTTCAGGTAAAGGACCATTCAGGTAAAGAACCGCCAAGGAAAATCACAACGAAGGTTCAATGATTGACAGCAAGCTACCTGTGTTATATGCGTTTTATATTGTTTCGTATGGTGTGGATTATTTATTCATTCATGTGAATGCTAGGCTCTAATAAAATAAGCGTAAGTTATTATATTATAAGTAAATTGGTATCATATAATACAAAAATAATATACTGAGTAGTTGACTGGCCCTACAAAGTGCCAAGGTTAAATTTCATTTTTACAAAAAATATCGAATATTCCGCGGGGAAAATTTCGATAAAGTGGGGGAAAAATACTAGGCAAACAGAACTCGGGTGGAGGTCTAAAAGTATCCCGGACGGCACCTTCGATCCCGGGAGACGTATTTAAATAAAATAATAATCTAGGATTAGGAGAGTAGACGTCCACAGGAGGTGTTTCATAGAATTCTGCTTGTGATCTTACTTCAAGGATTTGTAGTTGTAGTGGAAAGTATAGTAGTGTGTACAAGGCTAGCATAAAATTGTACGGATTTATTATAGAAGTTCTAGTACTAAAATAGACTGCGTACACATCTACAAAACGCACAACACAAAATACTCTAGGCAAGGAAAAATTTAATAACAGTGTGACAAAAGTGTAATTTTCAAGGAGAAGAAACTTTTAGGTATTATTTTTGACACTGTGATTCTTTTATACGTTAAAGTAGGGTTTAGTTATATCTAAGTTTACATTAATTGTGTTGTTCAAATTGTTGAGTACATGTTAATAATAGAAACTAGTTTTTGGGTCTGAGATAGAAACACCTTAAAGTTTTGCTACGTTAATCTGTTTTCAACGAAGTAAATAAATACCAAAGAAAAGCTCTCTAAGTTTATTAGTCCTAACTTTACTCTTCCTTCTCCCTGCCCAAACCAGGGCACCATAAGTTAACTGAAGTCACCACAATCGTTTCAGGTAAACCCACGCACACACCGGCGTAACTTTGTAGTGTCGTGTAACGACTAACGGCGTTCGGTAACCTTTGCCGGTGACCTCCGATTCGACTCGAGCGAGGCTCAAATACTAGGGCGGCATATTTCGCGTGGAGATCTACGCAGTTCGAATCATGCTTTGTCGCGAAGTAATATACACTCTACTATAGATTATTTGGGCGAGTCCATTACTTGGTTAGTTAGTGTTTTACACATTTTAGTGTTGGTAGAAATCTATAAAATAAATAGATTTTCTGAAATGTTTTTAAATGAACTAAATAGACATAGAATACAGAGATAGACGATAAACATACTCTTCGAGCACAGCTCGCCCAAAGCTTGTCGTCCCTCAGTTTTTGGGGTCACGCAGCTCGTGAACATCTACACCTGGTAAGAAGTCCCGCACTACAGGCTCGAGACACCTTCACACCTCCAAAGAAGCAGATGCTGACGTCATAACGTCGTAGAACTTTTTAGAAAATTCCAAAAAACAATACTGACTTGTAACCGTATCGCAGATGCGCACAGCCCGCCCAAAGCCAGTCGTCCCTCAGTTTAGGGGGTCGCGCGGCTCGTGAGCAGCCACAGCTGGTAAGAAGTCCCGCACTACAGGCTCGTGACACCTCAAGCGAAGCAGATGCTGACGTCATCGCGTGCGTGAACGCCGTCTCCCGGGATGCTGGGGACAAACGTAAACTGGTCAAAATAAGGCTTAGGATACCTATTCCTTGTAGTGAAAATTCGGAGAACGTTATATAAATTGTGTATCGTACATATTTTTAACACAAACAATGAACAACATTGGAATGCAATTGCCACCCCACACATAGATTTCAGTGAATCGCTTTGTCACGTGTTCGTGTTAAATCTTTAGTTTATCTAACAAAAGAAGAGAATCATACTGTTTCCCGCGGTATTACCCGCGTTACGGGTATAAGATATTCTCCCGCAGTAAACCTAAAAGCGCGCAGATTACGCTACGCGCGGCAAATAAAAAGTAGTTTCTTTCGTAAAAAAATACTGTTTAATAATTGTGTAATACAATTTTACGATTGTCCCATCATAGGTATTATAATATTTTATACTGTAAACGAGTGTGTATGGTTCACTTTCGTAGATTGAGACGTAATAATATATTATGGTATACGTAAATAAATAAACTCGAAGATACATATACAATATGAATAGGAATATAATTAGGTTCAGTATCATGCTATTGAAAAGGTAATTTTCCGATCCAAACTCCCTGTAAAGTAGTAACAAGGTAAAGAGTCGTATCCTTATTTAAACAATTCCGTATAATGTGTGACACAAGAATTGTTTTTATGAACAATGAACTAAAAAATGAACCCTGCATAAAACATGAGTTTCCAATATACTTCACTAGATGGCGTTGCTCCGTGTTGCACGAGTAGATGCTAGCGCGCGTGTTAAGAAATTTCAGTTCAACGGGGTTCGTGACGAGCAGTAATGAATTCATACTTACCTGGCGTAGGGACACCGTGATCAAGAAGGCGGTTCCCCCAGGGAGGCTCCTCCATTGCACTGCGGTGGGGTTGACCCTTGCGATTATCCTAATGTGGTAACTCGGACGCGTAATTTTTTGGTGTGGGACTGCGTACGCGCTGTCCCCAATAAATTACATTTATTAAAATTCTACTTACAAACACACGTAAACGCTAAGCGGACAGGTAAAAAAAGCCAATATTTCCGAATTCGATAATTTTTGGTGATATTATATCTATGTATGCCCTCGACCCAGATACTAAATATTTTTATTATATTAAGTATATTTAATAAGTTACGCCATTTTGAAGTTTTCACCTATGAGCGGTGTATGGTATCTTTGACGGCCATTATTCAGTATAAAGAAAAGATAATGACAAAATATTAGTATTGAGGTGTATAGAGCATTAGACAAGCCTTATCTGTGTATTTTTAGATTATTATCAATTTATTAATTTATTTATATATTTTTTTAGTATTTTTATTTTTCTAAGTGAAACTTAACAAACTTGGACTAGTTTCTTTTTTCGTCTAAATACTGAGAATTTAATGCAGTTAATGTCTGCCAAATTACATAATGGGCACGGGAATGGTTTAGGAACGAGAGTGAATGAAGTGTCGGCCGGCGACGAGCGGGCGGCCAGCGCTCCACAGCCCATGGCGCGCTAGATCACGGTTGCAAAACAAATATATATAAATAGGGCGAATGTTAATACTTCAGTACTTATAATTTTACATTTGAGGTCATAATCATAACATAAATAAACAATATAATTTGTAATCTAATAACATTTACATAATTTTTTTTACAATTTTTCTAGTCTCCGTGTTGCTTGTGCGTTTCACGATAGATTTCGAAGTCAGTATACTCGTACCTTCTGACTTCGGAATAAAAGCGCGATAATTCTTCGTGCCTGGTATACCTATAGCAAAATCAATTTTATTTTTGAGAAACGTTTTTTTTCTTTAATTCCTTCCTTTGAAGCGTAGAACATGTTCGTAAGAGGCTAGGTATGGCGTGCTGCGAAACAAATGTAACGTAACGCCATACGCGCGACGAAGCTCGCCCAAATAATGCGGTCGAGGGCATACATAGGTATAATAAGGTCGAGGGCATACATAAGGTTATTAGATTACAAATTATATTGTTTATTTATGTTATGATTATGACCTCAAATGTAAAACAAACAAACAAGATAATTTAAAATTTAAAGAACGCAAAGATATTGTTGAACACTCTATTGAGCGAACTATTGAACTTTCCTGTATAGAGCTTGAGCAGTTTATTATAGTTTGTGTATATAGACCCCCAACTTCTGATTATAACTTATTTGAGACCACTATGGAGGAAGTTCTAAAAAAGGTTTGTAAATCAACCAAGAAGGTAATTGTATGTGGAGATTTCAACATAATATTTTAGAATCGTCGCATAACTCTGTCCAGTTTATTAATTTGTTTAAGTCTTTAATTTACCTATCAATTCGCTGAGCCTACAAGAGCTACTCCTACCAGCTACCTGCTTAGATAATTTTTTGTGAAAATATTATACTTCAAATTTGAGCACTGTCATGTCTCTAAAAATATAGATATTGTTTATAGGCCAGTAAATAACAACCGAATTAATAGATACAAGGCTCTTGTTGACCAAAAAATTTCTCAATTGCATTACAATGTATCAAATATAGACAGTTTATATGAAAACTTATTTAATGTTATCAAAAGTACCTATGATTGTATCTTCTTAACAAAATCAATTAAAGTAAATAATTTTAAATCCAACTGTGATTGGGCGACACCAGGATATAAAGTAGAAATATACTTTTTAATTTATATAACTTGAAAGCTACATCTTCGGATCCAATATTTATTGCCTTTGTTAGAAATTATGCTAAAATTTTTAAAAAAGTATGTCACACAGCCAAGTCGATTTATTTGCGTAACAAAATAATAGGTTCTGGTAATAAAATTAAAGCCACTTGGAATATTATTAACAAAGAAACATGTAAGAATAAGAGTCGCGATAATAATTTCTCCATTAAAATTAACGATAATATTGTTAGCGCGGATCTCGAAGTAGCTAGTGTATTTGAAAATTATTTTACCAACATTCCAATTGAAACAACCAGCACTTTTAATTCAAGTTCTTCCATTGCTGGCTCTCTTTTGACATCTAGTGTTTCTGAATGCAAAAAATTTTTAGCTTTATGCACATAACTCCAGACACAATAACCAAAACTTTCAAGGAATTAAATATTAAAAATACAGAAGATCTATGGGGTATTTCTACTCATATCATAAAAGTAATTATTGGTAGTATTGCACCCCATCTAGCATTGATATTTAATACTTGTGTAGATAAAGGTCTCTTTCCAAATTTAATGAAATACAGTAAATTATACCATTATTTAAATCAGGTGATAAAAGTGATCCATCTAACTTTAGGCCCATATCTATTTTACCTGCATTAAGTAAAATATTTGAGAAATTATATTCAATCAGTTGCTTCACATTTTAACGTTAACAAATTATTACATGAGAAACAGTTTGGCTTCACAAAAAATAAAAATACTACTGATGCTGGGATTGCACTTATTAAGCATATTTTTGATGCCTGGGAGGACAAACATGATGCAATAGGAGTTTTTTGCGATTTGTCTAAAGCTTGTGACTGCGTCAACCATAAACACTTTTATTAAAGTTGAGACATTACGGTGTATCAAATGCTCATTGAGTCTTGTAGAATCTTACCTCTCTGAAAGTGTTCAAAAAGTCTGTATTAATGGCACAAAGTCGCATGGTGCCCTTTTGCGCATGGGAGTGCCCCAGGGTTCAATTTTAGGCCCTCTATTATCTCTAATATATATAAATGACCTCCCTTTCTATTGTAAAAGTCTTTCGGATATAGTTCTATTTGCTGATGATACGTCATTGATTTTTAATGTTAACAGACGTAAGGAGACTTTTGACGATGTAAATAGAGCTCTGTCTCAAGTAATGCATTGGTTTACTGCTAATAATCTTTTACTTAATGCAAAAAAAAACTAAATGTATAAAATTCACTATGCCCAATGTAAGGCAGGTCGAGACCAACATAACTCTGAATAATGATCAAGTGGAACTTGTAAACTCCACTGCATTTCTTGGTATAACTTTAGATTCAAAGTTACAATGGGGCCTCACATTGAATCACTGGCTGGTAGACTTATTATTTATTTATTACTTAGGAAGATAAGGCTCTTGACAGATGTAGAAACAGCAAGATTGGTTTATTTCAGTTATTTTCATAGTGTCATGTCATATGGTCTACTGTTGTGGGGCTCAGCTGCCGACATTAATACAACATTGTACTACAAAAAGAGCTATTCGTTTTATCTACAACCTTAGACCCCGTGACTCTTAAGGAACTCTTTAAAGAAATAAATATAATGACTATAGCATCACAATATATTTATGAAAATTTAATTTACGTCCGTAAATACTATCATACCTTTAAAAAAATTGTGACTCACACAATTTTAATACTAGGAATAGAAACAAACTTGCTGTTCCGGACTTGAGACTACATAAAGTAGGTAAATCTTTTATAGGAAGATGTATAAAGTTTTTCAATAAGGTACCGCAGAATATTGTCGAGTTACCTTTACACATGTTTAAAGCTAGAATAAAAAACCACCTTTCTAAAAAAGGGTACTACACCATTGACGAATATTTATGTGATAAAAATCCTTGGTCTTAAATTGCTCAGCTATTTCAGTGTTTATGATATATTGTTACATTAAGTAATTGTTTTTAAAAAAGGCTACACTGTTGAGTTTTCTTGGGTGCTTCTTTCTCAACAGGCCAATCTACTGAAGCGCTTTTTTTTCAAAGCATCAAAATTCATATTTTTAGTTTAGTACTTTTAATTGTTTTTTATTATATTTTTTGACGTTCATAAGTGCTTTTTGTAAGCCTAATTTGAATAAATAATTTTGAATTTGAATTTGTAAAATTATAAGTACTGAAGTATTAACATTCGCCCTATTTATATATATTTGTTTTGCAACCGTGATCTAGCGCGCCATGGGCTGTGGAGCGCTGGCCGCCCGCTCGTCGCCGGCCGACACTTCATTCACTCTCGTTCCTAAACCATTCCCGTGCCCATTATGTAATTTGGCAGACATTAACTGCATTAAATTCTCAGTATTTAGACGAAAAAAGAAACTAGTCCAAGTTTGTTAAGTTTCACTTAGAAAAATAAAAATACTAAAAAAATATAAAAAATAAATTGATAATAATCTAAAAATACACAGATAAGGCTTGTCTAATGCTCTATACACTCAATACTAATATTTTGTCATTATCTTTTCTTTATACTGAATAATGGCCGTCAAAGATACCATACACCGCTCATAGGTGAAAACTTCAAAATGGCGTAACTTATTAAATATACTTAATATAATAAAAATATTTAGTATCTGGGTCGAGGGCATACATAGATATAATATCACCAAAAATTATCGAATTCGGAAATATTGGCTTTTTTTACCTGTCCGCTTAGCGTTTACGTGTGTGATTGTAAGTAAAATATTAATAAATATAATTTATTGGGGGGACAGCGCGTACGCAGTCCCCACTACCAAAAATTACGCGTCCGAGTTATCCACATTAGGGATAATCGCAAGGGTCAACCCCACCGCAGTGCAATGGAGGAGCCTCGCCCTGGGGGAACCGCCTTCTTGATCACGGTGTCCCCTACGCCAGGTAAGTATGAATTCATTACTGCTCGTCACGAACCCCGTTGAACTGACAAATTTCTTAACACCGCGCGCTAGCATCTACTCGTGCAACACGGAGCAACGCCATCTAGTGAAGTATATTGGAAACTCATGTTTTATGCAGGGTTCATTTTTTAGTTCATTGTTCATAAAAACAATTCTTGTGTCACACATTATACGGAATTGTTTAAATAAGGATACCGACTCTTTTACCTTGTTACTACTTTACCAGGGAGTTTTGGATCGGAAAATTACCTTTTCAATAGCATGATACTGAACCTAATTATATTCCTATTCATATTGTATATGTATCTTCGAGTTTATTTATTTACGTATACCATAATATATTATTACGTCTCAATCTACGAAAGTGAACCATACACACTCGTACAATTGTATTACATAATTATTAACACATTTTTTATTGCATAATTCTATTTTAAGACAGTATAAAAATAGGTCACATGTTCAACATTTAACCAGTCGTACACAATTAGCCACGCTAATAACTTCTAAATCCGAAGTTGCCATTCCGAGTCAGCACACGATTTTGAGGCGTTGCTGCCGCCCAACTCCGCACCCCAGTTGTCTCGCGCGCAACACTCTCCAGCAAAAAGAATTTTCGATTTTGGGTACCAAAAGCAAAATAAAAAAGTAAGTATTATTTTTGTTTTACATTGTAATGTTCAATATTAGACACGTGTCATTTACTTGCCTTACAGACATTATTTTCGCGCTCAATTTACCGTGCACATTCATTCGTATTGTAGTGTTAGTCATTTTATGGTTATATTCAATAATTTCATTCGGGGTGTGGGGTTAGTCTACAATTAACCAATATGATATGTCCAACAGTTAACCATGGTTAATTGTGTACCAATAAGAGGTTAACTTTCAGATGGGCCGACTAAAAGTATTTAAAACGGGGAGGACACACAGAAGAGTATATGAACAAAGCAATCGAGGTAATCAAAGCTGGAATGTATGAATGAGAAAATCATGTCAGGAGCGTCAGCTCAATATCCAACGGTCCAATAAAATGGAGAAGACCAAGTACGTTTAACACCTAATTGCGAAGTTTACAAGATTTTTACATCTCATAATGATAAATTAATCAAAACATTGATTATTGTGCTCTTTGAAGACAATGTTTGGTTCTGACCCCCAGACATCCGAATATACAATTAGACTGGACAAGCCGCCAAGTTTATAGGCAGTCCCAGTGTCGCAATTTCTTTTCGGTTCTTACCTGTGAAAAGTTATTATATTTCTTGGTAAATTTACTGATTCATTGCGATGAAGGCATGTTACAATTGTAACAGGATGGCATTTTGGGAAAAAACGGTAATTTCTTCTAATATTCGTGCGTCTTGACTCGTCTCACAGAGCGTAAACTGGCAGCTAGTGTATGCTCGTTGAGCTTACATTTGTCGCACTTAAAAACGCGGCTTGCCCCATCTCCTGTATTGGGAAATCTGTGGTGCTGACACTAAACAGATTTGTTCTATTTGCTTATTTAATTATTTTTATTACAAACTATTTATTCTGTAACAAAACACTGTAGTTTTTGAAAAGAGTAACATAACTGAGATTCTTGCTGGATTCTCAGTAGAAAACAACAGTCACTTTTTTGATGATAAGCATAATTTTCGTTATTGTGATTACTTCTAGGAGAAAGTGTTGTGTTATTATTAATCTTGAGAAGATGTTTATATAATACATAGAATATATTATTAAATCTGTAATAATACCTAATAAAGAAATTTTGAATTTCGTAATGTCATTTATTTTATTATTGAACATTTAATAAAGTTGTATTATTTCTTGGTTAAATGTGTACTCAACGGCTATTTGTTTACACCCCCCCTGGTTAAAAGTGTACCATGCCAAAGTTAAAGTCAAAAACATTTATTTCAAATTAGGCTTACAAAAAGCACTTATGAACGTCAAAAAATATAATAAAAAACGATTAAAATACTAAACTAAAAATATGAGTTTTGATGCTTTGAAAAAAAAGCGCTTCAGTTGTTTGGCGTGCATACAGTTAGCCAAATCCCGTTTTATTTTTAAATGATTTTTACGAAAGACCTGCACTATATATTTTTCGAATGGGATTATGTAGTCAATTGATATAGCCATTGACTACTGCAGATCAACATACAATCAGAGCCAATACCTTAGCTGTATCATAGCTAGAAATTATGGTGGTTAACTGTTGGACATATCACTATACATTACATTTTCTTAAATTACAACAATGTCCAATTATATCCAAATATATGTAAGGACATTGTTATACCACCCAGATTTTTAAAAATGAACTTCGAACATTATTAGGTCTCTCATGTATTTTGTTTTCTATTTTGTTTTCCTTTCAATTTCAGTATTTTTACATTATATCAATATAATACACATACTATATGAACTCGACTATAGGAACGATATATCGCCGTTGCAAGTCTGATTTATAGTGACAGTTACCGTGCAGCCATTTTGAATAATTTCCCGCGTCCGTGAAATGGATCCTAGAATTTGCAGAATACGTTGCAACGTCATTTATCTCGACGTGATGCTTCTCAACAAACAATATCAAGAAAATAAGTCTTTTTCAGCGGATACAAATTCCTACGTTTGTAACGAAACTCAAGCATTCAACGTCTCATATCTGATTGTTTCAAATGGGTCGTCGAAATAAAAGCGTTTGAGATTTCTTTTTGAAACTCGTGAATATTCAAATTAGCCATCATCATCAGCCTATAACGTCCCGCTACAGGGAATAGGCCTTGCCACAGAGCATAGCCTTGGTAAGAATTAGCTCACGAACTTAGGAATTGAATACTGATATTGTGCACCTTCCATTAATAATTGTCAAAGGTTACGGAAGCCGCTTAGGGAGCGTTCGAGTATTATGTAACGCAATTTTTGAAGATTTTTGACCCCCACACGTTTTTCAGTACGGGGAGTACTCCCACTCTCTAAACCTTACGTAACACTCAAGTGACCATTTTTACCCTAAAGTCGCAAAAAAGTATGTTACACATTTTATTTACAATATAATCAAGGGATTCCTAGTAAAACGTAAATGAAAAGGGTTGCCAGTTTTAATTCCCAAATTTTTTAATTTATTTAAAAAAAACAATGCTACGTTACGTGTTGCAAGAAAGACCCCCTCCGCCCCTGTAACGCATCGTAACGTTTTACTAGACCCCCCTGCCCCTAAATTGCGTTACGTATTACTTGAACGCTTCCTTAGCATCTTATCTAACCAAAGTTTTTTTTGTTATAACAGAGCGGGAAAGAGCTAAATCACCTGGTGGTAAATGATATGCCTAACCACGACAGAAGCAGTGTTAAAAGAAATTATTAACAGTAGGTTGTCATTATTTTCCGTCAACACTGCCCTACGCCCGTTACCCGAGACGACAGATGTTAGGTCTCTCATACCCGGTAATTTTACTAGCTACAGGGCCCTCACCCCGAATCACCAACTCCAATCTTCGCCGAAAACATTCAGATATATATTTTTATTATGTCACGGTGTGTTTACGATATTACCACTTTGTTTTATGTCATCGTCTTCTTGCCTAGTATTTTGGGATTTATCGCCCCTTATCTTGAATCATGTCCATAGTTTTGTTTCTACACAATTCTCACAAAGATATATGTTACAAGAGCGTTTATTGTATTTTCGGGGCACAATAGGAAAATCAGTAGGTCAGGAGTATAATTTAATTATCTGTTGGCAAAACTTAGATGACGATTGGGAATTTTTACAAGACGAAGAATTGAATAATGTTATAGTTAATAAAGGACTCAAAAATTATGGTTTTCAATATTATAACAAAGTCGCTTCCTCTGACCCTTTGTCCATAAGTATGCTTACATTTGTAAAACTATGTAACGGATTTTGTTGCGGTATTTTTATGGATAGAGTGGTTAGAGAAAATTAACGGTATTATTGCTTTATAAATAGTTGAGGAGTTTCTAGCAGAATACATAACATTGAAATTTCGGTGCACCTGAAAACAGTGACTGCGAAAACTCCTTGCCAATAAGAGGTGATATATGGTGGATACCTTAGTGGTCTAAACCGGTTCTATTTTAAGATAGGTAGGTTTCCCTCCATATTGTTAGTTATGGAAATATTGAGAAGAATCTGAAACAATGTGAATGGCTCGAAAACAGTCCGATTTTGTGATAGATCTAGAAGGATCGTCGACCTATTTTGTGTAGCGGTTGAGACGTACGAGTAGGCTGCTAGTTCGATCCCCGGGCAGTACAAATATTTGTGTGCATGAACATGTCTGTTTGTATTGGTCTGGGTGTTTTCTATGTATAATATATATGTATTTAAAAAAAAAGTATATAAGTATATTTATCCGTTGTTAAGTACCCATACTACAAGCTTTAAGCTTAACTTGGGGTTAGATGACGCTGTGTCACAGACATCTCAATACAATTGGGAAATCTGTGCGTTGTGTGAATGTCAGTGGATATTCATATATATTGATCGTTACCAATAAGTGTAAGTGGACCAAACACGGTTCCATCTTCAGTAATAGAGCAGTTCCACCTCCTCCCCCTGAACTGGTGCTGGCACTCGTCCAAAGCCTTGCGCAGGCCCACAGCGAGCGCCGCCATGTGGTCCCGGCGCCGGCGGCAGACTCGCTTCTGGCCTGATGTCAGACCGTGGCGGGAGCATAGTCTGGACTCTTCGGAGTACAACGCTTGATGGCTGCTCCACTTCTCGAAGTCCTGGAGTGCCATGTTGCTGGAACAAATAATTTTTATATTTTTGGTGACGAGCGATGGAGAGAGCTATCCTTGGGGGTTCTCTACGTGAACAAATAGAAATGAGGAGATCCGTAGAAGAACTAAGGTTATCGATATAGTCACTCGCATTACCAAGATGAAGTTGCAATGGGCAGGGCACATAGTCCGATGGCCGTTGGAGCCGAAAGGTTCTCGAATGGAGACCGCGTACCGGCAATCGCAGCGTACGGCCGGCCACAAGATGGACAGATGACCTGAGGAAGGTGGCGGGTGGCTGTTGGACGCAGATAGCTTTGGACCGTTTGGAGTGGAAGTTATTGGGGGAGCCTATGTTCAGCAGTGGACATATTATGGCTGATATGATGATGATGATGATGGGATATGGGGTCCAAGTTGATACATTTCGGAGCTCATGTAACCCTGCCCGCTCGAAAATCTGACGTGACTTTTCAGCTACGAACAGGTTCTGAACCAGTATGGTTGTCAACATTCCGAAACCCTTTGACGAGGTTGTCATGGTTGTCCTAGTTTATCAGTGATTTTTTGATATTAAGAATAAAATAAATTTTGTTAGAATATTTTTATGGGACAGTGTGTAGTAAATCACATGATTTTTATATAGGAGAAGTATACGGACGTGACCTGTAAATTTGAGTAGAGTCATGAAATTTTTATTTCAGTTTGATAAAAGTTATTAGATATTTTATTATCAAATATTGGAGTTTCGTAGCGCCTGTTTTATGACAATAGCAAATTATATGACCCAAATATTGCTACTCCGTTATGCATATTTTTTAATCAATTACTAAGTGATTAATTTATCCATTTCTTGTGGGCCAGCTAAGTTATCGAACCCTGTAATTATTATCACTAATCAGTAGCTTCGGAAGGCACATCAAGCCTTTGGTTGACATAGTATGGTTGAAGGCAGTAAGTCCATCAACCCGCATTAGGCCCGCTTTGTGGGTTATGATATGACCTAAAAACAATGCCAACATAAAAAATAATAAGATGAATGCTTTCTAAATTTGACGTTGAATCCACAAGATCAGGTAGGCAGTTGACAAAAACTTGTTTAGCCACTGAGAGGCATTCCAAAACAGTTTGAAAAATGAGATGTACTTAATTTTCTGTATTGGTCATTCTCGAAGTTAATACCCAATAGACATTTCTCAAAACTCATATAGTCCAAGTTATTACCTCGATACATAACTTTTTGGACACGTATCTCTTTATAACTTATTAATGTATTATGTCAAACTTATAACAAAATTTACGGTTGCAACGAATGCTTGCCTTCGAAATTAATGGCATAATTTACTGTTCCTTATGGCCCTACGTAAACGCATCTAAATAACGTATAGTTGGTATTGACGGTCAATGATGTAAAATGTATGGATTCGTGATATGCTCAGAAAACAATCGAAAAAAGTGTTCCGAATGCAGTGACAGCACACACACATATTTCGAATTTCGAACACATTTACCTAAACAAAAAAGTACAAACTGTACTCTCTTCAGCGGTTCGTTTTGAGGCACGGATGGCGTATCTACCTTTATATATACAGAATATCATTGTTGACGGTGATGATTGTAATGTAGAGAGTAGACTAGTGTTCGTAAGAACATATAACGTTTCTAGTAACGAGAAAAAATGTTATTTCCGGGGATTACACCCGGAGCAGTTGGTGTAATAGCCGAGTTCACAACCATTCTCACGAAATTCTCATTCCACAAAAAGGGCAAAAAATGGTTTAGTTAAATAGCAATATTTATTGTTTTTTACTTTCATAAATGCTTATTGTGAAACTTACATGAATAAATGGGTTTTGACTATGATATGCCAGATATCGTCCCGTGAAATACGAGTGTTTTGACTTCTGTGTTTCGGAATGAGGGCACAACCAATGGTATCCTGTATATATAAAGGTAGATACGCCATCTGTGCTTTAAAAACGAACCGCCGAAGAGAGTACAGTTAGTCCTCTTTTGTTTAGGTAAATGTGTTCGAAATTCGAATCATGTGTATGTGTGCTGTCACTGCATTCGGATCACTTTTTCTATTGTTTTGTGAGCATATCACGAATCCATACTTTTTACATCATTGACTGTAACCAGTAAAATTACTGGAAATAAGAGACTTAGGATATATCGTGTCTGGAGCAAGGCAGTGTTAAAGTAAATTAATTATAGTAGATTAGTTTCCTACAAAACTGCATCTGTCACGGTCAGGAGTATCACTTATCACAAGTTGAGCGAACTAACCTTCCCGTTTACATAGGCCCGTATTCTAGAACGAGACTCAACGTTGATCTTTACTTAAAATGAGTTAGAAACAATGATATTCTGTATATATAAAGGTAGATACGCCATCCGTGCCTCAAAAACGAACCGCCGAAGAGGATACAGTTTTGTAGCCTTTTGTTTATGTAAATGTACGTTCATTCGAAATATGTGTATGTGTGCTACCACTGCATTCGGAACACTTTTATTAATTGTTTTGTGAGCTTATCACGAATCTATACTTTTTTACATCATTGGTTAGAAAGAGATAGCGTTATATATGATATAGCGGCATCCCTTTCTTACTCTATTTAAGTAAAGATCAATGCTTGAGTCTCGCTCTAGAATACCCTTAATGTCCAAAATGTCATAAAACACTAGGTCCGCATAAAACTGTCAGGTTCTTCCAAAAATCATTATGTTGAAGTTAAACGCTTTTCACTCCTGACTCGAGTCTCGTTCTAGAATACAGGCTTTAATGTCATAAAACACTAGGACCGCATCTGTCAGTATCTTCCAAAAATCGTTATGTTGAAGTTAAACGCTTTTCACTCCTGACTCGAGTCTCGTTCTAGAATACAGGCTTTAATGTCATAAAACACTAGGACCGCATCTGTCAGTATCTTCCAAAAATCGTTATGTTGAAGTTAAACGCTTTCCCCAACTGACTCTTGAGTTTGATTCTCACGAAATTCATCCCGATGCCGCCTGCTTCTATACTAGGATATCCACCACTGCCATCTTTGAATTGGTCTTTCACATGAACACCTGTAATTACCGGGTTTCCCTTTATTTGAGCCACATTCCCATAATCTTCGCCAATGTCTGGGTAGCCGACCATACTTTGTCTAGTCAGTGATGGCACACCTTCTTTATACTCGTTGTGTTTGTATAAAATGACGTCATTGTGTGCTGGCTGACCCAGAATTAGGTCATGACTTTGACAGAAGCAGCAGGATAGAGAGGTGAGGAAAAGTATGACAGCTTGCATTGTTAATTCAACTAGCCGTGTGTGACACCTTTTAATACTGGAGGAGGTGTGTGCGCAAGAGTGTCTCAAGAAATTATACGAGTATAATTTTTATTTAATTTTTGTAATTCTTTCACAATTTTCGGTGGCTCATTGGTGTGGTGTGTGTATATATATATACACACACACGTATATAATATATATATACGTATATAGGTACACGAGCGCAAGTCTGCAAAGAGGTTTAATATTTTACAAATAGGATTATAAATAAATGAGGTTCAAATCTCGCTATTGGTACGTGTGTTTTCGAATTTTGGAAATTATATGTACGTTATCCGACGCTCTTACGGTGAAGGAACACATCGTGAGGAAACCTTCATGCACGCCTGAGAAAAGATTCAAAGGTCGTGCGTGAAGTCGTCCAAACCGCACTAGGCCCGCGTGGACGACTAAGGCCTAATCACCCTATACGGGTAGGCTCGTGCCCCTCGGTGTTTGTAAAATCTGTTGCTAAATAAAATAAAGATATGCCCGGCAGATTCAAGATCATTGAAATATAGTATAGTTTTATATATCCAGAGGACTGAAATAGGTTTAAGAAAGAGGGATATTTTTTAAATTAAATTATGAAAACTAGCGTGCTAGGCAACCAAGCATCATCTTGGTCCTAGCCAGCTTGCCGGACTATGTTCCGTTTATGCATCAAGAGATATTGAGTCCAGCAGTTGAAAGAAGCAAAGTTAAATAACATTTTAACAATATTTTTCTACGCACCTATGCCAAACTTGGTCTGGTGTGTGTTACCATAATCGACACGGTAATTTCCAATCTTTGCTAATTGGTTATGTGTTTTCAATTATAAAGGAATCGGTTGCTAATAAGTTAACTGTATAAGCCATGTTACAGCGAATACTTACGTAATAAGACGAAATAAGACATGTCTTTGGGAATAACCATTCAGCAGATATGGGGAAGAAAGAAGCATTCTTTAAAATTTCAAAAAGTCTATATAACACTGCAAGCTACATGCCCTCGCACACAGCATTGGCATCGGCAGATTGGACTGGAAAAATCAGTCACTCATCTGATATTCGACCAATGCAATAGATACTTAACTTGAATGATCGTCAACTGAACCCGCTAGCTGTTTTGCCATCGATCCCTCAAGAGACTTTATACGTTTCACCGAATATCTTGTACAATGACAATTACGTAGTTCATTATTGAATTCCATTGGACCTATTGAATTTGTATGTACTGGGGATATCCAGAACAGTCAGTCGTCTGGAAATCCCTGAGTCCATAATTAGTGCACTAAATACAACGACAAAACCTATTTCATCATTAATCTCTTAAGAATATAATAGCATGAGATGCTCTGAATCCGCTTGCGCCTTGTCGAAATAGGGATGATGACATTTTTTTTTCTGTTATTATATCGATGGACCGCATAATAATAGAAACATTGGTAAAAAAATTACTCAGTTAACATTAAAACTCACAGAGATTTTCCAATTCTAAAAACACATTAATGGACTTTCCCAAAAACGCTTCATACAAATGGCTACCTAGTTATGACGTCACGCATCAGTAATTAGTATGCATAGTTTGTGAATTTTGTACTACAACTATATTAAATGTTGCGTTTACTAAAACGGTTTCATAGCAAAAGTTGCTTTAAATTGTATGTGTTATCCTTTTGTTAACAAATTTTTGACAATTAATGTACTTTAAAAATGGACTTGCCCATCTAATTTTGAAAACTAATAAAATTCATAAAACATGAGTTTTCGAGCTGAGAGTAAGCACATCGATATATTTAACCCAGATTTGTAATAATATGAAATAGTTCTTACGATTTCAGGACCCAGTCATCATGCCTATTAAACGCATATTTTTACGCTCAATAAATCGAATTCCATTTATTTGATATTATTATCGAACTCCGCCACGTACCAATGTATTTTCGATATTACATGTACGTTTATCTGACGTACATTACGGTGAAAGAACTCATCGTGAGGAAACCTGCGCACGCCTACGAAGAGATTCAAAGGTTTTGCGTGAAGACGACTAGGGCCTTTACATCCTACACGCGTAGGCTCGTGCCCCTCGGTGGGGGCGTATAACGAGCTGATGATGAAGTCACCTCTTACGGCATCTGCAACAAGGGTATGGAACTATGGGTGGGACAATTGTTTTTAATCCACCGTCATTACACGACACAATATAGCCTTACTCATAGTTGGGTTATCTTGAAATGCTCTAAAAACACCTCCGGCATTTTAAAGAGAATAACATATTATTCTACGAAATCCGAATTTTAATTTACATTATTACATAATTAATAAATAGCGAGTCGTGTTTGTGTTAATTACTGAATTTTTCAGACACATTTTGTTAGTTTTGTTCGCTATTGGTTAATTAGTGTATTGTATCGACTTGCAGCAATTTTGGCGATTATACATACTGCTATGAATCATTAAATTTGAGCTATTTGAAAACAATTATGGTGTTATGTAATTTAATGCAGATATAGTTTTTACTGCAGCTTGGAGTTAGAGAATTTATTAGATTTTTTTTTTATCAGGGCAGTTCCTAATGTCTTTTTCCTGTATGACTACTGCTGTTGGCCGCAGATGGCCTTGTATGCTGAGATCCTATTCGTTTACATTTAATCTATTGAAAGTTTTACTATACTTATAGTTATTTTTTTTTTAAATGAAGTGAAGTTTCCTTCTTTGTCTGAAGTTTAGTTTACTTAAAGGCAGTGATGTGCACAGAGATTATAAGAAGGGTATGCAAAGTGAGTGACACTAATCGCAAAGCAATACAATAAATAATTTAATTTTTTGGCAAACAGTTATGTTGATGTCAAGTCATGATTATTATAAATAATTTAATCATATTTTCTAAATCACAAAACAAAAACTCATATAAAATAAATAGATTAATTTTAATTAAAACTTTTCATAAATAGAAATCACAACATATTTGGCACGTATCACAAATCAATGTACTAGGGTCGCATGAAGAACCGGTCAGTATCTCCCATAGATAGTGACGGTGAAGTTGAATCCGTAACCTCGTTGGCTCTTCAGCTTGATCTTGACGAACCTTTGTCCGACACCCCCCGCTGCAATCGTAGGGTAACCACCCGTTCCATCCGTGTAATGATCCTTAATGTAGATAGACTTGATGTATGCGAAGTTCGTTTTTCCCGGTTCTGGATACTCAAGTATGGATTTCCTCACCATCAATGGGAATCCGTACTTGTATTCGTTGACTTTGTGGATGACGACGTCGCCATAGGTTGGCTGGCCTATGACCAGGTCGTGGCTTTGGCCGTGGCAGGTCGCCAGGAAGCAGAATAACAGTAGTGATAAGGCTCGCATCGTTCGTTTGTACTGCCTTGAGAAGTGTGCGGCCTTTATTATATATGTCGGGATGGATGTGTGCGAGAGCGATGCAAGAATTGAGATAGGAAATTGTTATAATTTTTATCTCGTAAAGGTATTAGACCGATAAGAGTTGTAACTGTATTTCTGTTTAATTGTTTGACCTACATATTATTTTATTTATTTTATTTGTGATATGATTTCATTAAGAGTATTTAATGGAACATTTAGAGAACTGGTAAGAGGGTAGGTACTGCATGGACGCAAGGGGTTTTTTGGCGTGGAAATATAGAGGGAAGTTTTTGTACAGCAAAGTTACCGTTTAGGCTGCAATGATGATGTTATATTATTTTTCAGAGTAATTAATTAGCACCATGTAAAATATAAATACCCACTGACATTTACATCGCGCCATCTAGGCCCAACAACTGATAAACCTATATCCTTTTTTAAATACATAACTAAATATAGAAAACACCCAGACCGATACAAACAGACGTGTTCATGCATACAAATGTTTGTACTACCCGGGAATCGAACCCGGAACTCTTAGTATAGTAGCCGAGGTAACGACTATTACACCGCATGGGTCGTCAGACCATATTTCAATTGCATTGTGTGTAGCCCAATTTTTAGAGACGGGCAATGATATACGTTATTATAAGTTTATATGTATTTATTTATACGTAGAATTAAGATATTGTAACTTTGCACAATCTTGCCTTTTCCTGTTATTTTTCTGTGCCTGTGAGGTTGTCTCTGTAAATGTGTGTGTGTGCAATAAAAAATTTTATCTATCTAATGATGCTACTTGTTTGCAATAATATTGTGACCTCATTTTGGGTTCCCTATGGCTAGTTAACCTCATTATAAGAAACATTAAATAATATATAATGTTTCTTATAATGAGGTGTTTACCTCTCTAGTCCGAGATTCAGCTATACCTAGAGCATAATGGCCATGGCTGGTGAAATAGATGATATTTAAAAACTATATGAAAACCGTCGCCGGTGGTTATAAATTCCAGAAAAATAAGTCAGAGGCTGTTTAGAAATCCTTACCGTCAGGTTTATTACTCGATAATCTAAAGTTCTCTCTCTTTCAACCTATTGCAGTCCACTGCTGACATAGGTCTCCCCCATTTTGCGCCAGACATCCCGGTCCTCCGCCTTAATTCACTTAACAAATATTTCATTTTTAGTCTGCTTTTTCCATAAATTTAATGTGTTTTTAGTACCTTTAATCGATAAATATAGAATTAGTACTCAGGATATCGTTTAATTGGACCTTTGCATGCATAGATAAGTCCAGTGTCGATGTATATAATGTATTATTACTATTTAAATTCGTCATATACGTAATTCAAGGATTGAATGAATATGTTCAATTATGTGCCTGATTTAGAAATTACGTTACGTGTCAAAATGGTGATAAGAAAAAACATTCACTATAAGTACTTCCACTTTTTATGAAAGAAAGTAAACAAATAGGGTGACTCAGTGGTAAGTGGCAGCTGTCCATCGTTTAGTTGCTAATATGTGACAGAATCCAGTGATGATATTGCCTGTCACGCCCTTTAGCCCAGAACCTTAGCTGTTTTGCTGGGTGTAATAAGTGCGATTGAGGTGCTTATACACACTACAAAAACACGGGCTCCTTTAGGGGCGTCAGTATTTGAATTTTGAATGGAGATGTTGACAGACAGATCAACTGACCCACTTTTTTGGATCTGTCAAAACGATTTATTTTCGTACATTATTTATGATGTTAAAACTCGTGTTAAAACAATATGACGGTGTTAGAATAATATTTTTTTTGTTATTTTAAAGAAAAGGAATTGTAATGTGGATTAAAATTATTATAGTTAAAGATGAATATAATTATGCGTTGCGCGGTTCAATCTTTTACTAAAAATAAACATTTATTCGAACGTGATACCACCAATCAACATTTATTACCAATTAACATTTTATTTTCATAGTTGGTAGTACTCGTAGCTTCAATTTAAAGATTTATCGACATCATTATATATTTAAAAGTAGTACTCGTCAACGCGGGTCCAATGCAGGTTGGTGGGTTAACAACTAACAGTTTAAGGTAGAAGCCGGAACCAACGGTTCCCTGCCTTTTGGAGCCGAGGGCACTCGACATTCGTTTTCGGTTCCCACCCTATAATGCACCAATGCATAATGCTCGCTGTTGCTTGCTCGAGACCTCTACATAAAAGACATAGTTATTTTTCCACGATTGTGCTCTACATTGATTGTTCAGTCTTGCATGAACCCGTCCACAAACATTTGCCCGACCCAATCCGTCAACGAGACATGTCTTAAACTATCACCTCATATCATATTCCTGTTTGCTGAAACCGTGTAGTGTTTTCAAAATAATACGGTGATAGTTGGAAAATTCTGTATAATTTTTCATCGCCACGAGATCACGGAGCTGTGGATTAAATTCCGCGGGAATACCATATAGTAAATGCCATACAACATTTACATAGAATCCCGCGGGGAAAGGTCACGTTATGCGATTTTTCTCCTGATTGTCCGAAAAAAAGATCCCATCCTTCGGAGGGCACGTTTAGCTGTTATCCTCGGCTTCAATCTAGGGATGGTCATTAACACCCATCAATCCCTATTGGACCTGAGTCTGGTGTTATTATTTTATAAGTATCATATAAAAAGTTATAGCAATATTTCTTCACTAAATCCCATACAAAAAGATTTGTAGTGACCGGATTTGAAAATAACTTAAATAAATATTAAATTAAAATTACTTTATTTTTTAATAAAACAGAACTGTATTTATGCTGTCGATGAAAAGAAACCTTAATGCTTAAAATAAATAATTTATTATTTCAACGCATTTCTTTTCTTTCTAGGGCCTCTGATTTTACAAATGTCTATGGGCAGCGGTGTTATTAACCATTAGGTAAACAATTTGTTTCGTCGATTGTCTCCTGGTCAATAAAAAATGGATATCATTTTATTCGTATGACATCAACTTCTCTGTTAATAAAACATATCTAAGTTCATACAAAAATTACTCTGAACGCGAAGAAATTTCAAGATTGCTTGTAACATATTTATAGAATTTAACAATTTACATAGGAATTATTTTAATTTTAAACAATAATAAATATCCTTCAATGGTATATTACTTTTAGTGTCTTAAAAATATTTATACCTAAAATAAAAAAATATAATAACAAAATAAAATAATTAAAAGAACCCCCCTTTGGTAAAGTTCCGAAGACACTGGCAGCGTTACCCCTTTGAATCGCTAAACTAATTCTTTGACCAAGGTAGCTGCCAGATCTTCGGTCTCCAGTAATGTCGACTAATCGTTTGGAAATTTCTTTAAAAAGCCTAATAGCGCTAGGGCCCCACGGACCAAAGGTCTCGACACCGAATGGGACAAAGTCATATTCAGAGCCTAGACCTAGCCTAGTATTTGCACGTTTTGGCTTTTTCAGCCGCTTCACACTTCTTCTTAGGAATTAACAATAACCGAGTATTACAAAGAAACAATACACTTTCAATTAAAATGTATCTCACACAATAGGTATAGACTCATAGTTGAATTAATTATTATAATTTTGTGTTAATACGTCAGTGGCTAATTTGCTTGTTTTGTATTCGAGAAGTTTCCAAAGTAAAAAAAAGATATACTAATGATTCATAACTTTAAACACAAAATTCAGTTTAAAATTAGCATTAAAGGGAACACTTCTCTTTTTCTCCATCTCTTTTACTTTTACATGACAGTCTACTGCCACTAGGTTATGTTATATCATCACCTCCAAATCAGCCACATGATGTCCACTGGTGAACATAGGCCTTCCCTAGTAACTTCCACTCCAACCGGTCGTATGCTATCTGCATCCAACGGCTAACGGCTACCCGCAACCTTCCTCAGGTCATCTGTCCATCTTGTGGGCGGCCGTCCCACGCTGCGTTTGCCGGTACGTGGTCTCCATTCGAGAACTTTTCAGCCCCAACGGCCATCGGTTCTTCGGACTACATATATTTAATAATATATCATCATCAGTTCAATAAACGTCTCCACCGAGGAGCACGAGCCTACCCGTTAAGGGTGTATAGGCCTTAGTCGTCCACGCAGGCCCAGTGCGGGTTGGATAACTTCACGCATAACCTTTGAATTTCTTCGCAGGCGTGCACAGGTTTCCTCACGATGTTTTCCTTTTTTTTATGTTATAAGTGTACAGGACGGTCTGGACGCTCACCTGATGGTAAGTGATACGCCAGACCATGACAGCGGCATTAAAGGAGACCAACAACTGATAGACAGTTATTATTCTCCATCAATGCCGCACTGCACCCGTCACCGAGACAACAGATGTTAGTCTTCATACCCGGTAATTTCACTAGATACAGTGCCCTCATCCCGAAACACAAAAGTGCATAACACTCCTGTTTCACGGGATGATATCTGGCACTGCGTGGTACCTACCTAGACGACTCAGTATCACCTATAGTATCCTTCACCGCAAGAGCGTCGGATAACGTACATATAACTTCGAAAATTTGTAAACACATTTGTACGTGGCGGGATTTGAACCACAGTCCCCACCATTGAGCCAACGACGCTCATTAACAATATATAACAATATACATACCTAAATTTATTTTTCATGTACCTATAATATTTAAACATGTGTCAGTTGATTAACACTTGACTAAGAAACGTATTTGTCACTACTGTATTGTATTGTATACTGTATTGTGATGCAAAACTTTTCCTCGTCTGGCGTCATCGCGCTCAGATTGACTCAATGCTATCTATTCTATGGATTTCCCCTTACAGGTTTGTTTAGGGTAACTTATCTTTAGTTCATGATTCAGAAGTTCTTCTGGTTCTTTGTATTTGATAATTTACTGTAATGGTTGAGATGTAAGTTACTACAAGGTTGCGGGTTGATTCCCGGGCAGTTAACAGCGCCATCTAGCCTCAATTTAAGCAGAGTTTGTATTACAACCTTTGAATGTGAGTTAATCTCATTGTAAATTAACTTGTTAGTTTTATGAGAAAATACTTCCTTTTTCAATATGTTGACTGCTTGCCAGCAGTCAAAATATTTTGTTTTCAGGAAATACCCGAATCCACTTGTGAAAATGATCTGTAAAGATCACAAAATTCACAAATCATCATATCTTTATCATATCACTTTGAATACAGCCACATAGAATAAACTTGGTAGTGAAAAAAGAAGGAGGAATAAAAAACGTTTTCTGTATATATAACTTTTTTAAATGCTATAAAATATATTTTTTTTACAACCTATCAATTTATATTTTTATTTATTATACACAATTTATATGATCATAAAAGGAAATTAAAAATTGACGATAAGTAATGAAATTATTTACATTGGCAAAAAAATATGTAAAAACTGTTGTCATTTTCAATTTGTATAAAAGGGAAGGATGTTTTCTTGAATGGTTTCTGTACGGAATCCGTAACATCCCTCCATTGTTATTATGATATTGTTAAAAATGTACATACAACGTATAAAAATTCTAATAAGAGCAAAACACACAAAAACATTAATAAAGCATGTACACAATTCAACATTACGGAATTAAAAATAACAGCTTTGTCCAAGTCGTATTTAATATTTTATTATTAATAAATTATAATATATTCACGTACTAGTACCCTGTGCCTCCTAAAAGGGCTATTTTGATATTTTCGATAAGGGTTAATGCCTAAACGTTCCCGATTCCTTGAACACCTCTACTATATCGATTTATTTATTATTCCGTCTAAAACTTATTTTACAGAACAGGTAAATTTTATCACGTGCAGAAACGATTTGGATTTGTGATGACAATTTTATGAAATGCATTGATTTTATTGCAAACCAAAGTAGGAATTATTAACTCACATTAGTTCGGAGAGTACACTATGTAATTTTATGTGAAACCAACAAACGTGTCAATCTACATTTAATTTGCATTGCGAGGAAATGCACCTATTACAAAATAATGTTCTGGGTATCTTCCAATCGAGATAACTATAATGTTAGTTAAATCTTGTGTCATTCATAGCTGAATTGAATTGAAAATTGAATTGAATTAAAAAATGCTTTATTCAAATAAATCTTTACAGATACTTTTGAATCGTCAAAACAGTATATAATTTTTTTATTCAATCTAATGACTCTAACTTCTTTTGAACGGAAGCTGTAACTTCTTTTGAACGGAATTGTCAAGAATAATCTTAAAATTTTCTCGCGTATTGTCCATCGCTGGAATAATAAGTATATCCACCTTTACTAAAATATCTTGCACTATTCTCACCACTATACACCTCGATTTCGAATTTGTAACCTCTCAGAATTGTCGGACTCTTTAAATTAATAGTTATACTCTTCGAACCAATACCACCGCTCACGATGTCAACTTCTCCATCTTTGTCTTCCCTCAAATCTGTGATATACACTGCTGTAATTATATTATCGTTATCAGGAACATTAACAGTGATATCATCTGACCTCCTCCATAACGCTGGACCTGCTTCTTTAATTTCACTATAGATCTTCTTGGATTGCGGCTGGACAAATCCTAGACTTATATCTTTGGCCTCTACAAGGGCTGAGCAAACAATTGCAAGAAATACAAGTTGCTTCAGCATTTTGTTACGTTCCCTATGAGATTTATGGCACAAATGTTGACTTTGGAATCTTGTACAACTTATATATGTACGTGTTAGTAATAAAATTAGCGAGGCTGTGAGATCATTCTATTTTTCACCGCGTAATTCCTCGCAGTATACCGTGAGGCGATTTACAAAGGTTAATTTATTATATCGTCTAATTTTATGAGGAAGTCACGTATGGGTTGGTTTGTACTATGTCAGTTAGTTTCTCTTGAAACGCCATAAACTGATAGTCTGATGTCACTTTAGCCATTCATAGAAACATTTAGCCATATCACAATAATTTTAATTTTTCATAAACAGTTTTTGATGTACCCTTTTAGATCTGTAATGTTATTGTCGACTAAACCTTCATCTAGTTCGTACGTTTGGAACATGGCGTTACTTATAGTAGTTTTGTTAATTCTCAGCACTGCATATTCCCATGACTTGATACTTGGATACCCCGATGCAGGTTCTCAGTTGATTTACAACAAAGTGCATCAAGAGAATCCAGCTATCTGGCTTCGATCTGATACGTTTACCGTGAACTGTTCTAGGAGCGACGTGATAAATGCAATTCAAGTGGTTGATTTGCGGCAAGACAAATGGGGTGAAGCGTACATAAAGGGTGGTGGTATTGGGGACAAGTTTGTGACCATTGAACTGAATAGTCCATCGGTGTTTCGCGGCTTCAACTTTTGGTGCAAGTATATGCAATACAGACAAACAACTTCTTGTATAGTCACGGCAAAAAGTGATGTTAAAGTTGAATTGTTGTTTGATAATAAATTTGTTGGTCACTAATTTTTGTCTTTTATTTAAACGATATTTTTCTGTCTTCTTTTTATTGTGACCTTGATTATCATGGTTTCTAAACCTCCTCTCGGTCTTTAAAATGGTATTATAAGGTGACTAATGGAAGAAACATGAACAACCTTAAAATTTGGTGATATGGTTGGCAACGTCGACTGCAACACCAAGGGTTCCGGGTTCGATCCCCAGGCAGTACAAACATTTGTGTGCATGAACATGTTTGTTTGTAATGTCTGGTGTTTTCTATGTATAATATGTTTGTATTTACAAAACAAATGTATATAGGTAAGTATGTTTATCCGTTGTTCAGTACCCATAATAAAGGCTTCACGCTTAACTTGGGGCTAGATGGCGCTGTGTGAATGTCAGAGGATATTTATTTATCTGCTAGACAGGATTCAAAACCACGTTCTCCGGTTTTAACTGCGATCTTAACATCTTTGTTTTTATAGCAGTGTTGAGCGTTGACTTAGCTAAAATATTTGGTGAATATTTTATAAGAAAGCTGATTCTCTTCTACCATGAAGGATTGTAGTCGCTAACACTCATCAATCTGCATTGCGACCCATAGTGGGTAACGATCAGAGTTGCCACCCGTCCCGATTTGCCGGAACAGTCCCGATTTCGAATGCATTGTCCCGGGTCCCGACAGCCTATCTATTATGTCCCAATTTTTGACAATATGCGATACGATCAATCAAATAACATCATAAATAACAAACTAACGAACGCACAAAGTGACGTTAACGTAACAAACTTGATATAGATTATTAAAATCGGCTTGCAACAAAAAGGAAAACGTATGGAAAAAGGAATCAATTCAATGATTATTAGATTTATATTATAAATACAAAATAAAGTTTCATTTTCTTTTGACTTTTACATGCGTCATAATATCCTATCCTATTCAACCTATCGCAGTCCACTGCTGGACATAGGTCTCCCCCATTTCGCGCCAGATATCCCGGTCCTCCGCTTTCCTCATCCAGCCTCCACCAGCGACCTTTCGCAAGTCGTCGTCCATCGGCCGAGGGCGTCCTACGCTACGCTTGCCGAGACCGCGTCTCCACTCCAGAACTCGTCTGCTCCAACGGCCATCGTTCTGCGACATACGTGACCAGCCCACTGCCACTTCAACTTGGATAAATGATGGACCTAACTTCGAACATCACAGATGGATTCCCGATCCTCCCTTAAAGGTGGCAACCCTAGTTACACCTTTTTTTTTATGAAGTGACCTAACATCTGTTGTATCTACGACGTATTTAGGTACATAATATACTGGCAAAGATTGTTTGCCTTGATTATTTCTTCGAAGAGTATGACTCGATTTGTTTACAAAATTAGTTAGATTTACATTCATCAACAACGTTATCAGATCAGCCTTTATCAGCAATTGCGAAACTTTCCAATTATATAAGAAGACTTGATGAGTGTACCTTTCACGTAAAATTTGTTTATGTTTAGTATTTTTAATTCTCCTTACTAATAACAAAAACTAATTTCTAGAATTTCTCATCTATCTTATATCGGTTCAGAGCAACTTAATCTTCTGAAAATTATTCTGAAAAAACTTTCAACTATTTATAAAATAAACTGCTCGGGAATCGAACCCGGACCTGATGGTTCAATTTCGAGTGGACGAGGTCGTCCATTATATATTATTTACACACTCCGTTAAAGCAATCAATATACATACATTACCATATACCATTGTCCACTCTAATATTGTCCAAATTACAAATGACATAAAGTCCAAAATCCATAAGCAATTAGTTAAAGTCCAGTACGTCCACTGACGACCTTTCATCAGACAGTGATGTCAAATTATCGACTGTTTTAATATCGATAAAATCGTTAAATTTTAATTCGGATTAAATATTGTCATTAATCTAATCAATAGGTTTAATTATTTTGAATACTAGCTGTGCCCCGCGGTGTAAGATTCTCCCGTAGTTTTTACTTATAGCATTAGCAGCTACCTGCCAAAAAAGTCCCGTCCAAATTTGTCAAGCCATTTCAGGGATTACGAGGTCATACAAAATCTTAAAAAATCGACATTTTGGCGTATTTACTGTACATATATTCATATGCATGAAGAAAAGACGATTATTTCAATATATAGTTTGTAACTGATACTCCAATTTTATTTATATGTAGGTGTAGATTAATCATCTTATGTAGATTTATCAGGCCTTTCCGCATCTCCTAACTTTTGGAAGATTTGCCCGTTACCCACCACACGGGCTCAATGCAGATTGGTGGGTGTTAACGAATACCCTACAATCGGAAAAAAATAATCGCAATAAGTGACTTTCTCTGACAGGACCTCAAAGCTTAGAACACTAGACCATGGGAGACAGTAAAGTGACTTAATAGCTATCGATAAGTCTATTGATAGCTATAAGACGCATCACTATCATTAGCCTTGTTTACTTTAACCAATTTTAGTAATGTTGTACACTTATTCAGTACGTCATAGAGTTTATAATCGCTTGATACGCTATAACTTATGGATGTGATCTTGATTTGTCAAGCGTTTATAAGTTAAGCTAGGTTTATATGGGTATTTAATCGCTGATAATCCAGATGTCTGTCATCTATATCCAATATAAGGAAGGAGCTTGTACTATGGATACTAAATTATATGTATAAGTGTTCCAGTTACAAAATTTTTGTAATAAATTATTGTAGTTATGTGTAGGTAAAGGGTGACTATCGAGTTTCTTGCCGGCTCTTCTCGAAGATTCTACTTATTACGAACCGGTCATAAAAATATAATAATAATAATAATTGCGATTGCGATAAGTGTCACTCAGTTTGCATACCCTACCCATTTATGCGCACGCCACTGAGTCATAATTACTTTTAGAAGCAAACCTTTTATCGCACATTGTAACACAGTTCTTAATTTTAAACAATCGATACATCACGCGAATATCTTAATATAAGTATTTGTATCCCTAACCCCTCTGACTACCCTTCTCAGTTTTATGCTCACTTGTTGCAGTCCCAATTAACTATATGTTGACGACCCATGTGTTGTAATGGTCGAGGTGGCTGCTACACCCAGGGTCCGGGTTTTCCCCGGGAAGTACAAACATTTGTGTGCATGAACAGTCTGTTGTAATGGTCTGCGGTGTTTTTATGTATAATAATGTATGTATTTTACATTGAAAAAAATAAGTATGATTATCCGTTGTTTAGTTACCCATAATACAGGCTTCACGCTTAAATTGGGGCTAAATGGCGCTGTGTGAATGTCAATGGATATTTATTTATTTATTATTATTGTAAATTGATGCTTCAGAAGGACCATCCTCAGCATCCTTAATAGTTTTACCACGTATAACATGGGGTTTTTCGATTTCGAAGTGTATATGATCTGTGCGTTACAAAAAAGGTATAACGTTCCTTTTAACGGCTTTCTCACCGGCAATCTCACGTTATCTGTATTCACATTCGTCCAACCGACTAGAATCGATTTCCAGTGCCGCGATTGTGAAAAAAAAGAGTGCGCGCGTAAACATTTGACAGTTGACAGGTTAGGTCGAAATGCGGACTGCGGTTTGTTGGAATTGTTATGGACCGAGATATGGACAAGTGATAACAAGAGGTCAAACGTCAATGATTGGCTAATCGAAATTGTTAAATGAGGTTAACACAGTCGTAATTATTTTTTAATTTTCTTGACAATTATACTAGAGACTAATTACAAGAAATACATAGTGTAACGTAATAGCTACTGTTAGAAAATATTACTTGTTTAAACTTTCTTTTTTTGGGATGGATGCTGTTGGCCGCAGATAGCTTTCACAATGTGAAGTCAAAGTCAGGTAGCTGTCTAAAAAAGTTTATGCAATGAGCCTAAGGGTATTACAGATTGGGACTCGAACCTCGGCATACAGCGGGGTGGCGAAGTATTAGGCATACCCTAGTGCATGTATGGACAGAAAAGCGAAAAACAAGCATAAATACTCATTCTATCTATGGCCCTCACTGAAACCCGGTTTGGGCTGAGAGCCATCTGTGCTCTCCAATTTGGGCTTAGAGCTATAATATGCGCTCGCCAATTAACCGGTGAAGCTATGAAGGCCACCTGCAGCCAACAGTGAAGTGATATGTCATTCCGGATACGAAATTGAAACCCGGTGTGCAATTTTAATGCGCGCGATCTGTATTGTCGACTGAGTCAAGATCAATCGAAAATTCCCACATCCCCTTCCCAATATTTCCTTTAAACGAGTGTCCATGGGAGGCGATATAGTTGACCATCAGGTGAATCTATTCATTTGCCTTCACGTGAAAAAAAGAAACAAAAAACAAGCTACTACTACTAGGTGGTAGACTCGATACTGAGTCGTCTAGGTAGGTACCACCGCAGTGCCAAATCACCGTGAAACTGGAGTGAATTGCACTTTTGTGTTATGGGATGAGGGCACTGTTTCTAGTGAAATTACCGAGGGTATAAGAGACCTAACATCTGTTGTCTCGGGTGACGGGCGCAGTGCGGCATTGATGGAGGATAATAACTGTCTATCAGTTGTTGGTCTCCTTTAATGCCGCTCTGTCATGGTCTGGCGTATCACTTACCATCAGGTGAGCGTCCAGACCGTCCTGTACACTTATAATATAAAAAAGCTAAAGTTCCAGCAGATTATTGTCAGGGATGTGAGCTGATTAAACAATCGAATTCTTTTGTCACCAGGAAACAAAACATGTAATCTCAAGTGTTTGATCTCATGTCTAATTTCGTGGAAAATACACAAAGCCATGTAAGCTCACCCTTCTTATTTGATAAACAAGACATTTGACCTCTTACGGCCATCTCGCTCACACATCCTTATTCGTTATTCACACAGCTACCTCATACAAAACGCACGCATTTACTTGCAAAATGTTTAAATCCACATTAATATTGTTCTCTTTGTTTATCGTGGTATACTCAAAGAGTGTCATAGTAGGTCAAGTCTACGATTATAATGGAGTCGTGAAAAAGGTATTCGAGAAGCAAGTGGAATCATCAGGGATACCTTTTATCAAGAGAGAGACTGAAGTGTTTTTTGAATACCCAGTTGGCGACCAGAAGATAAAAGGGATCGCGATACAGGATATGGACAATGGACTGGCAGAACCATCGATTACTAGAGGAGGACTCGGCTTCAACCATGTGAATATAAAGCTGAAAAGCGAAAGAGGATCGGGGTACCGTTTTAACATAGCCATTTATGCGTGATATTTTGTGATTATTTATGAGTTTTGAGTGATTAAATTGACTCTAATTTTTTTTATTTATAAATGTGTTTTATTTGGACATCGAAAAGGTGAGCTTTTTAAAATGTATATATATGTACGCTTAGATAAACAATATTGTTCATCTAAGACATGTATGTATATATAGAAACGTAATGCGTTTTTCACGTCACAGTTAGGCAACAGTACCTATATAAAGTTAAACATATAAATTAGAAAAAGGATTTATTGGCCAGTTTATTTAATAATCGATAAACTACAAAACCAATTATTTATTAATTAAATTTTGTAAGAATCTGTTAGTTGGTCCAATTTGAAAGATTACTTTTTATCTCAATAGTTAACCTAAATAATGTACAATGATAATTTTAAAAAAAGAACATTAATTTGACGGAATGAGATTTTCCGTTTTCGCCACTGTCCAAAGGTCTTCCTGACGAGTTGTGTCATCACGATGTCCTAACAATAGTTACAAACATACATCCTTTGTACTTACTACATCTTTTTTGACCATTTGTCATGACGCTCTAAAACACTACTACTAGACTAGCCCTATCCCTTGTTAACTTCTTAAAAAAGCCCTTTTTCAAACACAGGTGGCAACACTCACAGCGTGATGATTAAAGTCATCAGATAGACTTTTGTAAAACGGTTGAGATAGCGCATAACATAATTATATCCATTGCAATTATATTGTATAACATAATTCCATAAAATACAAAAGTTGACCCAACTAATTTGTTATTCCATATTCAGAGGCAACATTCCCTTGCGATAATTACTCGTAACTAGATACGTTATTGTGCACAAGTATTTTTACTTATGAATGTCTGTTTACAAAGAGTATATTATAAAACATGGTCCTTATATACGACTTTATGGATTTAAATATACCCAATGATATTCTGTATATATAAACGTAGATACCCCATCCGTGCCTCAAAAACGAACCGCCGAAGAGAGTACAGTTTGTACTCTTTTGTTTAGGTAAATGTGTTCGAAATTCGAAATATGTGTATGTGTACTGTCACTGCATTCGATACACTTTTTTCGATTGTTTTGTGAGCTTACCACGAATCCATACTTTTTTACATCATTGAATATACCTACATTTATTGACACCATACTCCTATAGGTAATGAATGAATTCAAATAATCAAACTCTTCTCGTCATCTCAATGATAAATTTGTTAGCATTGCATATCTTATCAATTTTATCATATTTATATCTAAATGTAGAATACGACTAAGCATATCAATAACAGATGTGCCTTCAAAAGACCACGAAACATTATAGTGCCGCCATTTTGTGTGAAAAGTGGAAAAAATGCTATCTGTCAAATTCCTTGCTAATTTCGCGCTCTTTTTGTGCGCTGTAAATGAAATCAATTGTGAAAGTGTTTTCTTAGGTACGATATCGGAAGGAGATACATTGCTTCACGAGAGCTCGCATTACAAGATACCATTTGTATATAGGACAACAGATATAGCGTTCCCGAATTATAATGAGGAAGATGGGAACACGATCACTGCTATTCACGTAATTGACAATAGTTTGGAGGACGGAGCGTCGGCTGAGATCGACTATGGTGGAGTGGGTTTGACGTATGCGAATGTTCATTTAAGAAGCGCGCTCTTCGGTCGGTTCAATTTTACGGTATTTATATATGGGAGGAAAATAAATTGATTTATTCTACTATACGATTTGCGTTTGATTTCTACACAATACAGCTGATCAACCGATTCTTTGACTAGGCTTTGTTTATGGCGAGTGACATTTTGTTTTGGACAATTTCATTCCAGGAAAAATCTAACGTATGGACAAAAGGCAAGAGAATTATAACTACACAGAATGGCTAATATGTTGCATGTAATGCAACATTGCATGCATTACTACTAGCGTAGTACGTAATTAACCAAGCATATTTTTAACAAGAGTAAAATAAGTATACCTACCTATATAAGCTAATGTCTTGTATCTTATATTGTTCCGTTTGGGTTGTCAACCTATGTACGAAGTTATATTTGAATAAAATACAGTATTTTTTATTAGTTTAATTACCTACTTACCTTTGCAATACAATATTACCTAAATTTGGGATTATTTTATTACTGTATCGTTGTATCTGCGAACATTATTATTATAATAATACATATCACTTATTCAAATATTATCACATTAAATACTAAGGTAATAAGCAAAGTTACATCAATGTTAAGCATTGCTAATACGATATGACAGGCGTTTCTTGCAAGTATTAATCTATGGATGCGAGCCTTTTCCTTGACATCAGTCGTTCAAACTACTGCCAGATGCTTCCTCCCTCATCGGACCACGAAATTAATGCCTGTAATGCCAGTTTCATACAGGTTGGTTGAATGCTAGAGCCTTGATTGTTGCATCAATATGCATTTTCTTGTGAGTCCATGGAATTTAAAAATAAATGTTGGAACCCACGATTTATGTTAAATATGTTGTCTTTCGTCATCATCAATAATTGATTTACTTCCTACTGCAGGGCCTTCCGGAGGAGATTTGGCCGAAATCCGAGGGCCCGCATAATTATGTTACAATTTGTACACAGCAGAACCATAAATTACTTAGTTACAGTTTCTTTCTTGAATTGATCTATACTTAGTATTTATTATACACCGCCTTATTTGTACACTTTTTGTTCTGTCCATGTTTGTCCTTGTAATATGTTTTATGTGCAATAAAAGTTTATTATTATTATTAGTAATACATTATTCTATTTTATTTTATAGGAAGGTACAGAAAACACAATCCTTTACCTTCCGTACTAACATAAGACTGTTACGGTAAGGTAAAATATATCAGGATCATAGCTTTTGAAAATGTTAACAGGGTAAGCGTTAGAGGTACTGGCTTGAGCAATATAATATTGGCAGAGCCAACCTCTGAAAATGCGTTCAAATAGTACAAACTTAAAGATAGTGCAATTTATTTATTTACAAATGCATAGTGACTTAAGTATACACCAAAATGTCAGCATGCTAGTTTAAAATAATAAAATACATTAAATGCAAAACGTCAAAATGCTATAAAATAATGAAAGTATCAATAAAACATAAAGCAAAATACAAAATTAAATAAAATACAAATATGTCAAATAATAAAATTAAAATAAAAAGAAATTAAATAATAACATACCACAATTCGAATGAAATATGTATTTTTAAATGTCAATTACATATCAAAATATAGATTATTAATAACAAAACGGCCTTTTTCATTATTTGGGTTAAACTGTCGCAAATAGGTCAATATCATAGTCGTGGGCGCAGTGTGTCGCATTTGCAGCAAATACAGTTCGCGTCGAGGCTGCCATAGCAAGCGCGGACGTCGACGCGGTGCCACCGTCCCATCCTCATTCCAACTCATGCGATTCGGCACCAGCAAACCTACCCTGCTTAGTATCGTAGGGCTATCAGTCTTATTTTGAATAACTGACAAGTAATGGAATATTACCTGCACAGCCCTCCTTAGCTTAAGTGTATCCATTCCTACCATACCAGATACAAATAAGGACGGATATAGGTACGGGTAATAACCATATATTTCTTAAACAGCCAACGTGCGAATTTACGCTGTATTCTTTCGAGCAAGATTATATATTTATGTTCATAGGGATCCCATGTTAGCTAACCATATTTCAGTCTACTTCGTACATAAACATTGTTAAGGACAATGGCAATCTCTAACCTGTCAAACTGAGATGCAGTACGTATAACAAATCCGAGCATTTTGCTAGCCTTTTTGCAAACTACAGTGATATGATTATGGAAGTCTAATTTAACATCTAATATTATACCTAAGTCACGTATTTCACTTACCCGTACCAAGGGCGCGTCAGATAAATTGTAAGTAACATTTAGAGGAGTCCGCTTTCGTGTAAACGTCATAACTTTACATTTATCAATGTTGAATGGAAGATGGTTCAACATACTCCATTCGAATACCGCGTCGATGTCTTCCTGCAAAGCGACACAATCCGAAGGTTCACTCAACAACAAGGAGACACTTGGCGCTATTTACATGTTCAGGGAGATCATTAATAAAGATCAAAAACAGTAATGGCCCAATCGCACTGCCCTGACT
>PQWD01006036.1:0-165502 GCA_019425675.1 Leucinodes orbonalis
TTACGCCTCTCAACAGTTGTTTAAAGTTTCATTTCATTTTACATAACAATTACAAGTAGGTAGTGTATTTTTTACGCTTTGCAATTGTGTGATTCCCATCAAAATTAAGGATATGATTTGACGCCGCGTGTAGTGTATCTAATGGTTGAGATGTAGCTGTTGCACCCAAGGTTGCGGATTCGATCCCCGGGCAGTACTTGTAATATTTGTAAACATTTTTGTGCATTAAACATGTCTGTATAAATTGTCTAGGTGTATTATTTTGGTGGAGTTTGGCTCACTTGAGAAGCGAAGTAAAATAAAGAGCAGCCCATAATAGCAGGCCTGGCTTAGGGCATATGCTAATCCCCATCATCACCTCATAGTTGTCAACACACCACCACCACAAAGAGGTGCCGAATTTCCGTTGTTCCCGCTCGTCACCCCTAGCTTTATCCCCCTGGTGAAGAGTGGGAGTTGTTTTGAAAAAATCCACTCGTCAGCTCCCGGTGACGAATGGAATTTCACTTTGAGAACATCCCAGTCGTCACCCCTAATTAAACTTAACATTAAAAACATAGCTTCACCTTGGTGATGGGAGAGTATTACTTCGACTGCTTCCCAAGAACATATTATTTTGACAATTAATATTAAGGCCGATCGTAATTAATATTTCATCAGGAAAAGTATTTGTTATAGGATTTTTTTCCTGTACTTCACATTTAACTTTCAGAGACATGATAGAAGCGCGATATCGAGAAATGCAGTAAGTAGGTATCCACCACAGAGCAAGATATCGTCCTGTTAAATACGTGTTTAAGACACTACAGTTTCAGGAAGTTTAAACTGTAGTGAGTGAAATTACTGGGAGACTTAACATTTGTTTCACTCAGGTGACGGGCTTACTATCAAAACAATTCATGCCAGGCCCGTCTGCTACATCATCCAGGTTCGATCAGCGACCTTTCGAAAGTCGACTAAAGGACGTCCTACGCAACTTAACGTTTGACGTCGTAGGTACGTCCCCATTCAAATTCATTCATTAAAGCCCGTATTATAGAACCAGACTCAAGCGTTGATCTTCACTTGAGTATAGTGAGAAAGGGATAGCGCTCTATACGATAA
Organism: Leucinodes orbonalis; assembly: GCA_019425675.1. NCBI lineage: Eukaryota > Metazoa > Arthropoda > Insecta > Lepidoptera > Crambidae > Leucinodes > Leucinodes orbonalis. Next base: position 1,105 of record PQWD01006036.1, read on the forward strand.
ATAGCACCATCACTTTCTAACACAATCTAAGTTAATATCAACTTTGAGTCTCGTCCTAGAACACGGGACTGCTGCTCAAACGATCATCGATCCTTTGACGACCCATTTGGTGTAATGGTTGAGCGGCTACAACACCAAGGGTTTGATCCCCAATGAGTACTAAAATGTATGTGCATGAAAATGTCTTGTTTGTATTGGTCTGGGTGTTTCTATGTATTATATGTATGTATTTACAAAAAAGTACAAAGTATTTTTATTCGTTGTTTAGTTCATAGGGACTCACGTTTAACTTGCGAGATGGCGCTGTGTGAATGTCGGTGGATATTTAATCATTTATCCTGCGACATACAAAAATAGGTTTACACCTGCGCATTGCGACTAATACCTATGCCAAAACTGCATGCTGCTTTATTTCTGTCACGAATGACGAGATTCTTTGTAAAGTTGAATTGAATTTTCCATCATAAAAATTGGCCAAGTGCGAATCGTACTCAAACGTGGAGGGTTCCGCAGCAGCAAGTAACATAAAATACAGTAATTTTTATTTAAGGCACCTACTACAGCTTTAATATGAAAAATAGTGGTTCACCGTTTATGACGTATAAAAAAAACTATACGCCAGAAATCGTTCAAACTAAATTTCGTTGTTAGATTTTAGGGTAATGTACATAATATATTTTTTGATTTTATCAACCCCATAGTTTAGAAATTAGAGGGGGGGAACACAATTTTTCAATGGGGGGTGGTGCGATGAAAAAAATGTTTGAGTTTCAGTTCAATGTATGGGGAAACCCAATATATATTACTTTTTTTTCAAGTTTCTTGTCAAAACCTAATAGCGGTTCACAGAATACATATACTTACAAAGTTTGAATAATTTAGTGTTTTTAGTTTAGAGAAAAAAAGGTGTGACATACGAACGGACAGACAGACAGACATGACGAATCTATAAGGGTTCCGTTTGTTGCCATTTGGCTACGGAACCTTAAAAAAACACAATTGCGATTTCAAAGATTTATTTAAAATGTAACAATACTTAATACACCTTAATGGAAGCTTAAATGAGAGGATACAAAACTTCACAGTCGTGACTTTGCCAATCTGAATTTAGAATATGCACTAGTTTCTAAGATTCAGGCATAGTTCTCATTTACTTATAATAAATTGACAAGCGCATGTATTAACTTGCCATTTATTAGTGTTCCAATACTTAAATAGATAAGTACCTACTTTATTACACATTCACAACTTACCTATTTTACGAATAGTAAAAATTATGATAAAGGCCATTATTTTATATTTCTATAAATTCTATATGTGAAAAAAACCTATAAAACTTATTTTTTAAAATGAAACCTACTCACTATGAAAATTTAAAACTAAACTACTTACATACTTTTGCTGTTTTGGGTATTTAAAAATAAAATAAAAAAGAACTGCATTTTTATTTCTAGTTCAATCTTGTGCACGTCTAAGCTGATTACATTTCATTAATAACAATATTAAGCATTAAAAGTCCTTTATGATACAATATTATTTCAACATCTCAATAACTTTATTGAAAAATATAGGTGGCGTAATCTTTGCTTTGTAATTTATAAACTTCAATCGTCCATAGAGTCTAATAATTCATTTTTAAATCTTTTAAAAATAGGAAACACTACACTCAACAAATGCACGAATACGCCAGTATGAGAACCCGCATAAAAACTATTTTTATAAATGTTTTTTTAATATTAGGTCTTCTTAGTAGTACGGACGACGAGGATTGTTCTGTAATAAAAAGAAAAAATATTTTAATACATTTCATAATTGGACGTATTTACACAAAAGGATCCAACCCACAAATTACATATTTGAGATATTGAAGTTTGAAGTTTATGTTTTAATTGCACATTAGTTATTGTATAATATGTGTATATTATCAAAAAGGATTCAAGTGTATTGGATTTAATTTGATATATTATTTCGAGGTTTGAATTCAAACATTCTCTTTGAATGGATATTTTTTTATATGAATCCAAGGAGACTGAGTCGTAGGAACTAAAAAACGTAAGGGCAATACATGTGGGATGGTAACGACTATCGATTAATATGTTAACTATGTATATTTTGATGGTATTTATACTAAAGGCTAATTTAAACCCCAGAGGCCAGTTTGGTATACTTAACTCATTTTTGACCTCCTTGTGGTTGGATCCTTTTTGCGTAAATACGTAGAATTTAACGCATTTACTTCCAGCTGGCCAAAACAAAAGGAAACTAGGTAAAAAAAGTAGGCAAGTGAGTACTGATAACAAAATGAGTCGATTTGCCTTATACATTTGCAAATTGTCATTTAGGTAAAATAATCCCGAGTGTCAACACAACTTACCAAAGGGTTGGGTCTAAATCTGTATGCTAACATCATTCGCTTCCTGTACGCATCAAACTCGTCATCTTGGGGAGATACGACGTCGGATGCTGAAGCGCCCAATCCCATATTTGCGACAGGCTGATTCGCCCTAAAATATTCAATCATTAAAACCATTAGTTTACATCAAAATGATATGTCCTTAATGAAATATGTTGAGTTATGATAACCAGTTAGACTAAAGAATATCATCATCATCATCAGCTCATTATATATCCCCACCGAGGGGCATGAGCCTACCCATGAAGGGCGTATAGGCCACGGGGGCCCAATGCAGATTGGCCTACTTCACGAACAACCTTTGAATCTCTCCTCCGGCGTGCGAAGGTTTCCTCACGATGTTTTTCTTCACCGTAAGAGCATCGAATAACGAACATATAATTTCGAAAATACATTGCGAGAGAATTACGTGGTGGGATTTGAACCCGCACCCTCCAGATCGGGAGGCAACAATCCACACCGATGGGCACTGACGTTCAAGTACAATATATTTGTGCAAATCATATATTACTTACTTGTTGATCGGCTCCACGATGCCAGTGCCCTCTGCTCCTAATCCTTGGCCTTCATTCCAACCAAGTTTCTGCAGCATTTTGAACCCTTAAATGAATTAGAAAGCGAATTAGCAAGTTATTTTATCACCTGAGACCTTTTTTACCGTCATATAACTAATTAGATTAGGATTTTACACTAATTCTAATATTAAAGTTATTTTTAACACATTCAAATTAGAATTTGTGTTAAATACTAACTATAAAGTACAACATTCATTAAGTCATAACTTACCAACATTATCCTCCTTTAATTTGAATTCTTTGTAATCACTTAGATCTGGTTCTTTGCCACTTTTAAACGCTGAATACTTTTCCATGAATCTGAATAAAAAATTAGTCAAAATTACAAAGCTTGTAATAAATAGGTCCTTTCGGACATTATATTGTGTAAAACCAACCACCAATGAACATTCTGCCCAACTGACATAATGGGCAGAATTTTGCCATGAAATTTTTGAGTGAGAATGTGCATTAAATTAGTGCATTGTTTGTTTCAATCTTTAACTTTTTAAAATATATTTTAGTGAAATGTGTCTTTATTATTTCTTTACATTTGTAAGTGGCAAAATTTATTAAATTAAAATGTATGATTAACAACTCACTTTCTTAGTTCCTCAGGTGGTAAAAAGTCTCCAATGTGATGTTTTCCAGCCGCTTGCTTGGTGAGCTCAGTAGCCCACTTCTCAGTGGCATACATCTCCTTAGCTCGCAATCTTGAAGAAATATTGAACAATATAAGTAATTCTTTTTTAAAATATGCAAAAATAAAAATACAAAAAGATATTTTTTTAATGTTTGTAAGGTGACGGGCCTGCCTCTAACTTCTATTCTTTTTTAACAATGTATAACTGTTTTAGTTCTTGTACTGTACAAGAAGTAAAACAAATTTGTCATATATGACAAATTTGTGGAAGGAGTTTATCATCACAGTTTTTATCAGGCCTTCCCGCACAGCCATGTCGAGATTGGGCCGTAACCCAAGCAAGACCAATGCTGGATTGGCGGGTGATATGGAAGTATGTATGTAAGTACATATAAAGCGTACTTATGTTCCCAAGTGCCGTCTGCAGTGTCTTCATCACTGTCGTACTCATACTTGTGTTTACCCGCAGCAGCTAATTTCTCGACTTGCTGACGCTTTTTCAACATGTCCTGTAACCAGATTATAACCATTACAAACTATTTTTGCCATGCCACTCCATTGGCAGTTTTATTTATAAATCTTAGAGCCACATTCTTGGACGAGACTCAAGCGTTGATCTTTACTTAGAGAGAGAAAGGGAAGCCGCAATTTATCGAATATCTGAGATTTCGGAGAGTATGCGTTGGAATTGCACAGTTTAATTCCCCTAGCACCATTTCTTAATCGGACAACTCGTCGTAGGGAGGGGTTCAACCCCTTTGTTGTCGACATACCACCCATTCGTACCCAAAAAGTTAAGTTCCTCATTCGTCGTCCGAACTGCAAGGCAGTGGAATGACCATCCTGTGTCTGTGTTTCTCGATACATACAATTTAGGGGTTTTCAAGCCAAGAGTGACTCGCATTATTTGAGTTTGCGTGATACACCTTAGGCTGCATCGTCACTTTCCATCAGGTGAGATGGTAGTCAAACGCACTCAAATTAAAATATATATATATATATAAATAGCGCTATCCCTTTGTAACTCAATTAAAGTAAAGATCAACGTTGGATCTCGTTCTAGAATACGGGCCTTTGAGTTTAAGAGAACAGCATATAACAGTTTCAATAAATAACTTTTATTACCTGATACAAAAGGTTAAGTTTGAAGTTTTCTTCGCACTTCTTCCAGTCTTCTGCGCTAAGGTTAGTGGTACCGTAGTTTGTCATGGCATACTGCATAAGGGCTTGGTTATTTCGATTCACATTTGTGAGCTTCAGACCATCGTCTTCCAACTTAGCCAGTTGCGGTGCAGGACCTTGTGAAATAGCTAACAATAATTGGTACACAATAATAATACATTGGTACACAATAAAAATATATTAAAAAGGATGTAGATACGTCATCCGTGAACACTCGAAAACGACTCTATTGGAACAACTATTAGTATACATCGAGCGAAGCAACAAACATGTCACTTCGTTATGTATGTCTTAAAAATTTTAATTAATAAGCCATCTAATGTGTTGGAAGTGTATAAAGTATGACTCCAAATCTTACGAAATTTAAAGAGGTTTCATACCAAATATAGATATTAAGATTATTTAGTACAATTTTATTTCTCTTCCTAAATATACTTAGAAATGACGCTTGTGCGGCCACTGTGGGTAAGGAACGAGAGGGATAATTGGTTTTCGTGCGAGAGCGATAAGAACGCGAAACGTCTATACTCTGTTCAACCACTTATTTTATTTTATTACAGTTTACGTCTATCAATAAACTGTTTTTATATACGACATAAATTTACTACAATAATAACGTACTTTATTAACACGAAAAACAATAATTATAATCAATGTTACCTGGTCCCATCATATCAGGCATGGGTGCGATAAGCCCCGGTGGCTGGATGTCCACAGGGGGATCGTCGCCCCAACGCGACTTGCGTTTCTTCCTTGCCGCTTCCCTCTTGCCCTCGGCCTCTTCGTCACTTTGCGAGCTCGCCTGCTCCCGCTTCACTGGCCCACCAAAGTGCCTTGCGTTGTATTGTGATGAGTATGAATTACTGAAAAGACACAAACATATAGTCTTAATATTCAACTATGGTACGGAGAGGCTATTATTAGAATGTCAATGGTTCAAAGCAAAGAAGAATTGTTAACATTCAGTTTTGTCTAAAATTGTACTTTGTAAATTGTACTTTGAATTACTTGAGAATATTGATTACTATATTAGTAAAAAGATATCCTTTTTGCGGCCACATTTTGCCAGATCTAGTGCACGGATCTGGTATCCTCTTGTTGTTTAGATGTTACCATTAGGTGAATTATAAAGTGACACCATGGTTTTATGACAGCCTGGTCAGCTTGGTCAGCTTCTGCGCCAAAAATTAGTCTAGGTGCTTTCATGGCTTGGTAAAATTAGGGCTAAACGGCATTGTGTGAATTTTTGTAGATTGATGAACACAAATGTAGACGATAATTAAAATATTGTTATTGAAGATTTAATTTCGCCTTCATGAATATTTTTTACTGTGGCCTTAATAGACTGCCCGTACGCGTGTATAGAACTTAGTCGTCCACGCGGGCCCAGTACGGACGACTTAACGTACAACCTTTGAATCTCTTCGCCGGGCGTGCGCAGTTTTCCTCATGTTGTTTTCCTTTTCTGTAAGATAATGTATCAAAAGAAATTAATGACTTACTCATCTCTGTTCTCCTGCTTCATAGGTCTGCTATCGCCACTCTCGTCGTCTTCCAAACTGAACTCCGGTTCATATTTATCCTCAGGATTGACCTGCGGTTTCTTCTCGTTATTCTCCTCATTGCGGAACTTATGTACTAACTCCCGGAACGCCTTATATTCATTAGAGTTTGTATTATGAAGGAACCTGCAAGAATTTACACAACTCAGCCATTGTACAACAAGTATAAAATAATGGATTAAAGTTCAAGGCTCCACTAGAAACATATAGGCAAAAGGCATGTTCCCTTCCTCATAACACCATTTAGATAATAAAACAAATCTTAGGTTTATATAGTCAGAGCTCCCATATAATTCTAGTCAAGACCAAATAAACCTGTAAATGTGCCAGTGGAACAGTGTTACATTTATTAAATTTAGTGCAGGAAGCTTTATTATTAAAACTGGAGGTATGAAATGAGAAAACTGTTTACGCCATTCCACTCAAGGTAATAAATTAATGTAAATACAAAATGAATACAGCACGTATCGTCCGGCTTAGTATTGTGGCTATAGTGGCATTACCACATATTTTGGTCTTGTGAGTGTATTGCTTTCAGGACATTTTCCCAGTGGTCGCCGTTGCTGGCGACGTCGTTGGCAGCACGCAGCACTGAGGGCGGGAACATATCTGCAGAAAGAACTGCACACCACGAGTCAGCATTTTGTCTTTCGGCCAAACGTCGACCACCCGGTAGTGACTCGCGTGCAAACACTACGGTAGCTATGCTTGCACCGGTCTCTCAAGGTCTCTGATACCATTTCTAAACTAATATTAACTAGTTGAATTGAGTTGCATTGATTCACATAGCTTATTACAGGCTAAAAATATTTTTTAATGATTATGATTTTCAAAAGAAACATAAAGTATCATAAAAAAAAAGGATTTATAGACATGATATGTAAAGATGACTGATGCTGAGTCAGGCCTGTTTTCAGCTACATGTCAAAATGTACTTGGTTTCTATTAGAAATATTTAAAAAATAAGTACCAGAAGACCATAATAATTATCAATCAACTTAAGTCTTTGTCATATTATTTGCAAAATAAAACTGGCAAATAACATAACAAAAGAAAAAAAAAGTAAATATTATGATTGGTACCTTGTGATGATTTTGGTGGTGCTGGTATATTCACGGAATCCAGATCCTTTGGCTTTGTTATGTGATTAGGTGGGAGTGGCATTGGTGGCGGAATGTTCTGGATTTTCATGGGTTCAGGAGCAGGATCTAAAGGTTTTTTGTCGGAACTAGAATTGGACATCGAATTTTGTGGTCCGAATGGCGGTAATGGTGGATTCCCATTAGGTCCAAAGTTAGGACCATTGGAGCCGAATGGAGGCCGAGGGCCCATGAAAGGCATGTTATTGTTTGGATTTGGAGGCATCATTGAATTTGCAGGGCCATTGGGGCCCATCATAGCTGGATTAGGAAATGGCGGACCGAAAAAAGGCGGCATCGGCCCGTTCGGACCAGGGCCTCGCATGTTGGGCCCACACATATTCGGGGGCATCGGGCCAGGTCCGCAAGGACCTCCAGGTCCATTTGGACCCATAAAATTAGGCGGCATAGGAAAATTAGGTGGTCCACCCATGAATGGCGGCATAGGGGGACCAGGAGGCATGGGTCCCATGTTAGGACCGGGTCCCATTGGGCCAGGTCCCATCGGGCCAGAACCCATAGAACCAGGCCCCATCGGTCCCGGCCCCATCGGTCCTGGCCCCATTGGACCAGGTCCCATTGGCCCGAGCCCCATCGGTCCAGGTCCCATTGGACAATTAGGGCCCATGGGACCAGAGCCCATAGGACCCGGCCCCATTGGTCCCGGTCCCATAGGCCCCGGACCCATTGGACCAGGGCCCATTGGCCCATGGCCCATAGAACCAGGGCCCATATTTCCCAGCCCCATTGGACCTGATCCCATCATGTTTCCAGATTCAGAATGCTCCGATTCATCTTTCGAATCCTCAGAAGGCATCCACGGATTAAAATTATTGGACTCGGAATCATCAGGTGGCATGACTGATAGTTGCATCAGAGGTGGGATGTTTTTATCAACATTTTTCTTTCTATCTTCAATGACTGGAGTTATGGGACTGTGCTGTTTATTTCTTCCTCTGTCACTCCATCTCCGGTGTCTTTCTCTGTAATTTCAAAAGTATAGACCTTACTTCTATTAAGTAAATATGATGCTTCTACAAACAAATTTTCACAAATTTGTTTGTAGAAGCATCATCAGAATCATCAGAATGCCCTAGAACATCTGACACAGTTGCTAGATTTAGATCTAAATATTATTATAATAAATTTAAATTTATAAGTTTATTTATCTATTGTATAGTATCCATGTAATAAGTTAAATGTCAGTGGGTATTAATTATTCAGGTTCTTCAACTTGTAGACCTTATTAAACTTTGGGTCCATGACCTTTTGTTGATTGAAAATATGCATATAAAATAGTTATTTAGGAGTAAACATATAATTTACCTAGATCCTCTTTCATTAGATTTTCTTCTATCATCATGGTCATAGTTTGAGTGGTCATGATCATGTGCCTTGTTGTCACTTGAATGGGACTCTGATTTCTTATTTTCATTTTTATTGGGTTTTTTATGACTATCTTCCTTTTCCTTTTCCTTTTCTTTTTGTTCTTTTTCTCTCTTTTCCTGCTGCTGTTTCTCAAGGAGAGCTTTATATTGACTCATAAAACTGCCATCATTTGAGAAAATGTTTGTTGATCCAGAATCATCAGTTGTAGTAGGACTAAATTAAGGTATAAATAGCATTAGTTTCACAATGATGAAAAGGGAAAACAAATAAAAGAATGCACAACAGCAAAACAAAATTATTAAATATATACATACATGTACTCAATAAATAAACAAATGACTGACCACCCATTTCATATAATGGTTGACACATTGCCTATTACACCAAGGGTTCCAGGTTCGATCCTCAGGCAGTACAAACATTTGTGTGCAAGAACATGTATTTTTGTATTGGTATGGGTGTTTTCTATGTATAATATGTATTAACAAAAAAATATATAAGTTAGTTTGTTTAGTAACCATATGACAGGCTGATGCTTAGTGTGGGGCTAGTACTGTGTGAATTTCTGTGGATATTTATTGTTATTTAATAACAGTGTAATCTCACTTATCCGGGCACTATTATAATCAGGAGCAGATCCTGATTATTGGGATTACTGAATTATAACTGAAAAGTCATAGGTAACAAATAAAATTCAGCATTTCAAAAAGGGAATCATGTATGAAATGTAGGTATTCAATTATCATGTAGGTACCTATGTAATTAACTACCTTAGAAATAATCATAGGTCTGCTTGTAAACAGTTGTGCATAGTATGGATGGAAAATCACAACAAAGAATAGATGAATATATTGTCCATGCGCGTGCTATATTCAAGCAGTTAAGCAAACATCCTTGAAATACCTATTGCAACAACAAGAGGGGTAAGGGAGGCGTTGGTGGAGTGTGGCAGATTATTGATCATGCCTATTCAACTTTAAAAGAACCACCATGTTAAATTCAGCAAATAAATCAAACTAGATAAGTAATACAAACAAAAATATGTTGCACATTATTGACTTCGATTTTGCTAATAAAACCATAACCAGGTTGTATTTGGTAGCAAAGCTCTGACAACATTTATACAAAAGTCCAACCGGAAAATACAACCAAAACATTACAATGATTTGAAAACATAAGTAAAAAGTATTTCAACGAAATGTTAAACAAATATTACTTGGATAGTTTCGCTTGTGCAGCAAGTGCCGCCGCCTGTTTCTGAGCCTCGGCTTTCGCCTGAATTTCAATCTTCTTTCTTTCGATTATCTGTTCCTGTTTTGACATTTGAGCCCATCTTGTACTGAGAGCAGACTTATTTTTGTTGTCTTTAAAATGAATCATTGTTAATTTCGCATGTTACGAGAAATTAAAAAGCAATTCCCAAAAATTAACACATGAGAAGTAATCTGTGGAGAAAGAAACCAAATTTATTAAAAAATACCATAGACAAAATAGTTGAAAGATTACTTTTTTCGATTAGGACAAGCTTGGGAAAAGACAAGATGGATCATGAAAAAAGTCCGTTTTAAGAGGTTTCACGAATGAAGTCCCGGCGGCGATTTTTGGAACTGAATTTAACAAATGAAGTCCCGGCGGCGGTTTTGGAACTGAATTTAACAAATCGGCCAATTTTATGAATTATTTTGCTGTAATAAATTTCAGTGCGCTTCTAGCTGCATCAAACGTTATATAGATTACGTCTTAATTTTTGTTATGTTGTCTCTTATAATAAATTAGACAGTGCAAAAGTAAAAATTCAATAAAATCGGCAAATATATTTATATGACAACTCTAAAAAGCACCTATTATTGCGGCGAGGAGGCTCTTGAAAAAATGGATGGAAGCTAGAACGAGTATTCAGTTGGGCTGGATGGCATAGGACAAATTTTACCAGGTCTTCACGTTGACGATTCCGTAATGAGTCAAAAGTCTTAGAGCGCTGCGTTCTAACAGTAACTAGTAACATACGCAGCTAAGACAGGGGACTGACTGCAAAACTGGTTCACAAGTTTAGTGACGCACTCAACGGGCAATGAAGCGAGCCATCGAGTTCTAAAGACCGCTCTTGGCAAGCGTGGCTTAGGACGCCTTCCAGCCCGACACACCAACTACTTGTGAAAAGTAGGTGGTGTGTCGGGTAGAGACATAATAATATGAGGAAAACGGAGGACGAGATATCTGGTGTAAAATGGGGGTTACTTAATTGGATTGCATTAGGCAGCAACAGGTTAAAGAGAGAGTTCCTTAATCGTCCGATTGACTGAAAGAAAGATGATTCGGTGATGTCAGTGGGACATTTTAGGCTAATGATCTTGATGACCCGTACACTTAAATGATAACTTGAATTTTACAAGGCCATGGGTAAGGAGTTCAAAAAGAGTATATAAAGTAAAAAGTAACTAACTATAACTTTAGTCATGTGTGGCCTCATAGTACCTACCTACTGCTTATTTTTTTTATGAATTTGATAATCAATATACTAAGTTGTTTCTATTAGAAAAAACAACCTCTTGGTTAAGTTCTTGGACAACTAAGAAGAAACCGTAAGAATTATCGACGCCACGTAATCATGTACGATAACTGGGATTAAAAATCCCATTTTCGCAGAATGGGAGAAAAACGTCCCATTTTTCACACGGCAGCTGGCAGTCATCATGAAAATTACCATAAACTTAAAACCTCAATGGAGGAGTGATAAAATATGAAAAAAAAACCTTAATAATCGGAAATAATTTCTGTCTTATAAAATTTATAAAAATCAGCATGAAACATTCTTATCAATGTTGTTATGATCTTACCACGTAAAAATATCGTCCACTATTTTATTAATTCAAATTATCACCTATTGGTTTAAGCGGGGTCTGGGGGCCCCTTGCAATCTCGGGACCCTGGGCTGCAGCCTATGTAACCTACAGATAGATCCGGCCCTGTTCATGAGGTGCCAGCCAGAAGTTTGATACGAAAACTTAAGCCTGTTGGACACAGGTTTTTGCATTTTTATAATAAACCACCAATCTTTGCCCGTTCACAAATGTATTTGACGCCCGTTAATATGCAAAAGTGATCAAAATCACTTCATGAGACTGAAAGACCAGCGAAAAGTGTTTTTTCAAGGTGTCTGGACACGTTGTCGTTCGATTATCTAAGGTTCCGTAGCGTCACAAATTCTGAAATTAGCGTGTTTGGCTGCCACATAGAATGCTCTATTGAGACCTACAGAAATGTAACCTTATTTTAAGAATTATCACCTACATTTTTTAAAAGTAAAAGTAGCTTAAGCTTTCCCTTTTATGATCAGCTACCTGCCAATAAAAGTCCCTGCAAAATCGGTCCAGCAGGTTTCATAGATTACCCAAAGCAAACAAAAGTTTTAACATATGTTTTGGTGTATGTGCACCATATATTTTCATATTCATATGCATGTATGTAGTAACAAACTGAAATTTAAATATTCTGTACTACCACCTCGGAGGAACTCCGAGACTACCTCAGATAAAATAAACAAACCTACAATTTTAATAAATGTCTATACGTCCATAAAAACCTTCATAAAAGAATGACATGTTTACATAGATCTTGTTGTTCATTATGATCGCCTAAGTTCTCTCTTATCACCTTGTTTTATGGCAGCTGAGACGCCTGGCATAGTTAAGTGACTATAGCGTCGAGTTCCACAAAGAAACTATCATCTATTATAGTAAGGTAATTTTCCTACATCCTCACTAACGCCTAGCAGGAAGTGTAAATGTTTGACTCAAAGGAAACAATTCTTATAACTAATTGATACAAATCAATTATCAAAGGATAATAAATAAAACAAAGAATATCATTGCATATTATTCTTTTTATATTTTTTTTTCATCAGTTTAAATGGAAAATACAATTTCATTTATTTATAATGTTGTCATTTATTTATTGTAAACAAATATATTATAAAAGATTTACATATTACTATCAAAACAAAATATTCACAAAATGGCAGACTAACTAAACAATTACTTAGCTGTTCGTCAAGCATGCTAACAATTGCATCGTTTTTGAGCTAAAAGAAGGAGAAAGTTTGGCACTGATTCCATAATTCAAATGAAGATGGCGTAAATGCATATTGCAGCAACACTATCTGTCGTTTAAATGAGTAAGTTAGTCTGTTTGTCCAGATTTTGAATAGGTACCTTTTATAACGATACTCTTCACAATCTCTCTTCAGCTCATGTATTGCATGATGTAATACTGACTACCGTACTGATCTGTTAACCGTTCCTCTCTCAGTCGTTCTAGCGGCTAGCGCTTATATCGATATCATGCCTGCAACAACTTTATAGGGATAACGCCAAAGAGAGCCTTCACCTGACTATTGATTCTGTGGTAACTTAACAGTTTAAAACTAATCTGCTGCCTCGTTATTATATTGAAATTCATTGACTTAATAAAAAAAACAACAAACTCTAGCTCCTTTCGTAACAATACAAAAATCCATTGAATGGATTAAATCAACTCAATTTATACATTCAAACAAATCAATCAATTCAAATTAAAAAGTACCTCTTCTCATTTCTGCATCACCCTGCCTTAAAATCATACTATACACATAGACAGTTGACAAACAAAAATAAAAAGCAATGGAAGAGGACGTGAGCAAAAGAAATCACAAAATATATATAAAAATACGACATTGTGTAATGTTTGTTGAACGGACTCCTCTCAGATTTTGCCGTCTGTAGTTACATCGCATGTTTACACAATTACTCTGAGTAGCAAAACAAGCTTGTTCCCTTCCACTGCACATGAAATGCCGAAAAGAAAAGTATAATTCATAAATTGTACCTATACTTTGTTTATATTCTAATTTTTTTTTACATTTTAATAATTTAAAAACAACCAGTACTTGGTCGCGAAATTTATATCCATTTTTTTTGTGTATTTTATATTTTGATGAAATATTTAAAAGCTAATTAACGTGAGCCGATGTCAGTATTCATAGCTAGTCGTCGTTCGCTCGAACCGGCTGGCAAGTTCCGCACTCTCGTCTGTCCGACCCGAGCTTGTATAAACGCATCTATACACAAATTAACACTACCATCGTCTATACATCTTGACTCATATTATAATGCACTGATATTTCGAGGGGCACAAGGAATATCGCAGCATGTTACTTCGCGCCGAAGCGCCGGCCGCTGCCGCGCCGTTGACTCGCAACTACCCAATATACCTCCCATTTATAATTTATCTCCCCCTAGCATACGTTTTTATAGAAATAAAATTAATATACTATGATTACATCCCTTAACGTGTCTACATGTCTAATTCGTACTCTATTTACATTGACATAATACATAATATTCAAATTGTTCGGCGAATCGACAGTCTTGGCAGATCAACGCGTAGCCGCGGCAAGCGGCGGCCCACCTCTGATTACTGTACAGCAATTTACAATAACATTTGATCAAAATACGCAAACTCAAAGATCTATATCTAAAAATTAATATAAAGTATGGATGTATGTAACGCCCGCCTTAAGCCGCTTTATCAGCTATGTTAAGTAATATAACTTGTAAAATGCGCATGGCAACACAGCCTCCACTCTATATATACATACATTAATTAAATAAAAATAGGCCAAATTCATTGTTTAGATCAAATTATGGGGTTAACACAACCACACTAATAATATCTACTTAAGTAAATGTTGGCAAACGTAACATATATTCAAATAAAATTAAAATAGTGACCATGTTGTCATTGCGCGAAGAACGATACATATTTGGAAATTATTAATATATCACTAACTAGGATTTAAGAAAAAGAGACGTCACTAGATTCTAAATATCGTCTATTCTGTACAATGGACTATGATATTTCATTGAGATATTTTTCCTTTGTATAAACATGACAAAATACAAATATTATCTGTCCAAACTTCTTAATAACTTATTCGGTAACAATCGAGCAACATTTGACATATTTATTACTCCCTTTGTGACAGTACATTTGATATTTTAATGTTATAATTACGTTAAAGGGATCTCTTAATGTTTAATAGTATGTTATATTATATTTAAGTGGTCTGATTGTAAATAAGGGTATAAGCTGTTCTATCATTCCTTTACACGTTCTATCAAGTCAACAATCGTGACATGGTCTCAACATACAGACAAAACATGCATATTATGACTAATTCCCCCTACCATCGGATACTTATAGCCTGCAAAAATATAATCTTCTTTAAACACTATTCACGTAATATGTGCATCGATGAACAGTGCAAATTTAACGGTTCAGACATATGGAATGCATATTCACAATATCCACTTCAATTATTAACAACTTCCCAGAAGATTAACAAAGGAAATTAGTACTATCTCATGTGAAGAAACAAATAATTCATTTATAATAATCAGCATTATTCAAACGTTACTACATTCATATAATAAAACAATTGATGGTGCTTATACTAGTGGTAACAATAACATTTTAACTGTTTTTCTATTATATTGATTTAGAATTGATAGAAGATAAAACTATTAGTTGACCAATGTTGGATCAATATGACCTTATTGAGATTTTAATTAAAAATACGGTCAAATTATACCACTATAAATTTCTCTCTGTAATTATTTATATTCTGATAATGTTTAATAGTTGTATAGTTACAAAAATGGTTAAATAAATAAAGAAATAAATTAAAATGCAAAGCCAATTTTAATCGTCTAATATCATGTCCACAATATTGAGCATTGTAATTGAAATGAGTAAAAAGCGATATCATAATCCACAAAACTACCAATGAGCAACAAAAGGACACTTATGTTTGAATTGACCAAATAACTTGACATTCTAATAAAATTTTCTTATGCTCCTTTATATACAAAAAAAAAACAATTGACAAAGGAAAAATAGTAATTGCCATTTTGACACAATAATTGACAAAAATTAAACGAAACAACAGTATCCTTCAACAAGGTTTCGTAAACCTATCAAATTGTTCATATTATACTAGTATTTATTATATACATATTTAATATTTATGGATTTAATAACAACAAAGAGTAGTTATGATACATTAAATGAAAGCAATTTTAAAATATCTATGGACATACGCAACTGCAATTGGAGTTTACTTAATGGACTTGCATAAATGACTTGCCATCTTTTTAAAGATAAAAAATCAGAGTTACTTAACACTAAATCATTTTCAAATACATGGACGTTACTTATAGGACAAAGTACGCAAGACGGCTTTCCTCACACTAGGGCCAGGGACTTCGGATTTTGTTCGAAGTTCTATCCTTTTTGAACTTCTTTAATAGTTGTTATTGAATTAGTATATTTATCAAAAATGTACGATTTTTTAATTTTTCAATGTTGAATATTATGTTAACTTGAAAAGAACAAAGATAAATCGGTATAATTGACTGCTTACGTAAAGATGTCGGCTGGCCCGAATGCGGACTAAAATTACATTTTCATTGTTTGGAGGGTTTCTGTAGAGGACCAGAATAATTCCTTACTTCTAGTGGATGTTTTTAACACTGGCCGGCTGTTGCAAACTTTCAAGACATTTATTTGGCGATTAAAATCAATTGCTAATATTTTTTGGCAAATTTAATGATCCTAACATAGAACCGAGCTCTGACTTGCTATTTCCACATAATCACTAAACCTACAACATTCATCACGACCTTTGATAGTTTATTTGTGACACTGTAACCTTTAAAGCCTTATCGATATTTACAAGATGTTAAATGCGGAAAACACAAGACAGACCCTTTATTTGAAATAAATAAGTGTTTTGAAAGGAATATGAACATATTAAACTACCCATAACAAAATTCAACAAGAACGAGATAAATCCGTTTTAATAAGATACAACTATATACAACATGCAAGCTGGGCAAGACGAATAAAACAAAATGTACGTCCAACATTCAAAATATGGATGGACTGTTTAGAAGAAAAAGGGACGTTGTTATCGGGCTAATTAGTATATATATAAAAATGCGTAATTGTTTACAAGGCCAATGATCCATTAAATTGACTTCTTACAATTGTCGAAGTTCAAAATTGATCCTGATCAAATTTTACGAAAGTGTCGCAATTAGTCGTAAAATAATTCAGCCATCGTTATAAGCAAAACTTCATTTGGACAACAATAACTTTAGACGGCAATAATTTTCCAATGGAATAAAATGTGGACGAACAAATATCTACAATTGGACTATTTTATTTGTTAAATTTAAAACTTTATATAGGTATACATATTAACTATATACATTATTAAAACAACCGGACTAATTTAGTCTTTGATAAAGTGAATCGATAGACAAAATAAACTATCGAACAATGGCGGAGCTTGTTCGCTATTGCCACACTCTATGTATGACAATGACAAACGATATAAAAGCAATGACCTTGTTCACTCAATTTTTTCTGCTTCAATTTCAATATAGTAACTGAGACGTTAAAAGTTAAAGGCAGAAAAAATCAAGAATGAAAGCGATGATACATTAAATACAGTCAATATTGAAAAAATATTTTTATTTAATATGGGCCCATGTCCATACGTTTTTCGATGACTTTTGCGACATCGTTTCTAGTTTGTTTTATATGAATATTTAATAGTTCTGCAAATACAATGGAAGAACTTCAGTAACTTAAAATACACTAAAACAAGTGATGAATTTGCAGAACTATTATATGTTAACTATTAGTTCTCAATATAATGGCGTTGCCAAATTGGCAGGATGCCGATGTGTAGGG
The DNA here is from genome assembly GCA_019425675.1 of Leucinodes orbonalis. NCBI lineage: Eukaryota > Metazoa > Arthropoda > Insecta > Lepidoptera > Crambidae > Leucinodes > Leucinodes orbonalis. The sequence continues at coordinate 18,783 of PQWD01006036.1, forward strand.
TCGGTGGCAATCGAGAGTATCATTGGCTTTCAAGTTCAAGGTTTGCCATGAAGAGGCCACGGAAACTCCGATCATCCAACGTGAGTAGTTAATAATATAACCAAGAGCAAACATAAATATCTAGCGCACACTATAAATAATATATAATTTGGAAAGGGAAGATAAATTCAGTCGCTTTGATATTTTTAGAAACAAATTTCTGTACACATTAGCAGTCCTCCAATATGACACTAAGCTATAAATATGTGTACTTTTCGGCCATAATTTAAACTATATTACATAGACAATACCACATAAAAGCGGTCAACAAATAATAATTATAATCCATGTAAATATAATTGCATTGCAGTCAGCGCGGCTTTGACCAGACTGTCCAATGTTCACAATACAAAGACCCACGATTTAGTCACCTGTCACTATTCGGGAGATACTGACGTATAAAAATAGAAATCTATAATGACACTTGCAAACAAAACTGCATCATCTACCAAGTTTCAAAATATATAAACATAAATAATGTGAATGCTGTTATAACCTGTACGCAAACAATTCTATGTGACCACTCTTAACCTCGTCAAGAATACATAGTAGAGAGACAAGAAAATATGGCCTTCCACTGTCCAACCCTATAATAATATTGTCACATTTGAAAATAAAATTTGTACTTTAGAATTATTAAATAAGTCAAACTACTAGCATGTATACAAACTATATAATTTGGTCTCAGGGAACCGTATAGAAATATAATTTCCTTAACATAGCTATGAAAAGGAAGGCAGTATAATGCGGTGTTTCAGAAAAGGTGTGCGCGTAATGATTCCTGGAAGAAACTTGTAGTTTATTTAAAGATTCGTTTATCTAAGCTCAAAATTACTTGTGCTCTGCAGTTGAGTTTTCGCGGCATATTTCACTCTCCGTAGATTCTGTGAGTTGGCCAGAACAGATATTGTAATACGTATCGATTTATAACATTTTAGAAGCAGCAGCGACGAACTGGTGTTTGAGTCGCTCTTACAATTACTTATGTGGGGTCATCACGAAAAACTAGGTTCATATTGGCTTTATTTGTAACTATATTCGAAGTGTTGCAGTCACCGCGTCAGGTATATTATATTATTGAAGGCAATTTTTAACATAGCTTAAGTGATCCCGTAGTTATATGAAGAATCGATTCTTATTCTTAACATAAATATGCAACATCGCCGTACAAACCTAGTTTTTATGTGTCTATGTATAAATATATCTATGTTAAAAGGCCCCTTTGCGGCATAAAAGACAATAATTACCCTAGTCCGTCACTAATTTTAAATTACAAAATGTGTCAACCACGTCGACAAACGCGGTATTGTATACCGCGCCACGTTTGGTGAATGTCAAAGGCTTACGTGTAACGTTTTGATGAGTTTTGTTCGCAAGCGTACTCCGACCCGTAGTGAGTCGAGTTCACGTCCGGTTAGTCGTAGTAACTATAGGCAGCGGGCGGCGGGCGGCGAGTAACTTGAGTGTCAGTATGCTTGCGTCGTGCTTGCTGTTGCAACACGTTCCGTTTTTAAGTTGCGCTGTAACATAAGAATTTACCTTTAGAAATAAAGAGAGAAAAAAAATTATTTATTTAGTGCAATACAATCTATAACATGTTAGTCCTTAAAATAATATTTAATAATACACTAAAATGGTGGCCACTCAGCTAATGCCAAGATATTAAATCCTAATTTAGTACTATTGTTCTGTAGCATAATGAAAAGGCCACTCTTTTTTATGCAAATTAGCAATTTTAAACTTTTATATATTTAAAATACAGTTAAATAAAGTGAGTCTTCTTGTCTAATGAACTTGCTTAAGTTTCTAATATCTACAGATTCTACTTTCCTACTTACAGGCATGTCACCATAATCCTTTAAATGTGGTACAGTCTTGAAATAAAACACAATATACATATGAAATAAAATTACGATAATATTTAAAATACAATATCGAGACACTTTTAATTAATATACGATCGAAAGGAACAGTACAAAATTCGACTAAGTAGTTATTTTTTTTTAATTTACCAGATGATCGTATTGGTGCACCATCCGTTTGATATGCGTGAGCTTGCGATGCAGGAAGTTGACACGCCGCTTTTTGGTACGCGGGGTCGTTGCTTACACGCCTGTATTCCTCCTGGATTCGCTGCTCTATGCTCTGTAGACAAGAAAAAGTTCGCTTAGTTTGGTTGAAAATTTTGGCTAGTCTAGCGCCTTCAGAACTTTTTAGATCGATTTGATATTTATGTACAGCTGTTTACAGCTGAACATAAATATCGAATCGAAAGAAAAACATATTTTAATTGTAACATTATTAATTCCAACAAAAGGTATCAGATAGACCATTCCATTTGAATAAACACCTTAAAACCTTGTGAAAGTGTAACATACTGATGCATTAAGTAATAAATAAATTAGTATAGTGAGTGCGTCGTATGTCGGCCAATCCGCACTGGGTCCGCATGGACGACTAAGGTCTATACACCCGCGTACGAGTAGGCTCGTGCCCCTCGGGGTCTGATGATGATGAAATTAATCTATATATAACAAGGCCCTATAAAATAATATCCACTGACATTCACACACCGCCATCTAGCCCCAAGTTTAGCTTGAAGCTTGTATTACGTGTACTATATAACTGATAAACATATTTATATAATTTTACTTATATATAATTACTTATTTACTTGGTAGCCTAACATATGATTGGGGAGAAAAGCGGCCCGGCACACGCCGGTTACACGAATAGTGGTCTCAACCGCTACACCAAATGTGTCGTCAAGGAATGTATAAGGGATTAACATTAACCTGGTGGTCGGGCGAGTGCGGCTGCGCCCTCTGCAACTGTTGCTCGAGCCTCGTGAACAACGCGGCCACCTCCGCCACGCGCTCGTACACCGACCGGTACTCCTTGTACAACTCCGCGAACTCGTTCTTATACGCACGCCGCGTGCTCGAACTCGTTATTGGCGGATATTGCCTGCAATCGTGGTATTTAATAATAGTAAATTTATTCATTGAAGTAACATAAACTATTGTTCGTAACAATATAACTTAAGCTATTTAGTACATAATACAAATCAAAACAATCATGCCAAAAATGATTTTAACAAATATTGTTGACTGCCCGGTGGTTTGAAAGTTAGGTTCAGACCGCTGCATAATCCCGACTTCTATCTTGGATGGTTAACATGGCCCAAGCTAAAAAGTTACCGTGGATTTCGGGAGTAATTAATATAAAGGCTATGTGATATTCTAATATGTATATAAAATCGATTCAGCCTTTATAATATAAGTGTCACAAGTGACAACAACACAAAATTTTGAAATTGTTAGTACAACGTCAAGACGTTCTAGTTGAGAAAATTAAATGTATATATAAAAAATAGAATGCAAATAATACACACCTTTCAATGTCTTCCGATTCAGTCATTTTCTCATCAGGAACAGACGATAATTCTGTATTTCTAAGGGCTCCGTATTTGTGATGTCTTTTACTGTAAATGAAACATATTATATAAGACATGATATTTCTTTCACTCATCGGTTACATACATTCCTACCTTATCAATTAGTATAATCTAATTTAAATGTTTACAGCCTATAATTGTATTATAATTTCTTAGTCCCGTATTCTAGAACAACACTATTCTATTGAGTTAGAAAGGGATAACGCTTTATATAATTAATAGCGGCATCCCTTTCTAACTCTATTTAATAAAAGAGCAATGCTTGAGTCTCGTTTTAGAATACGGGCCTTAAAGAGTAAGAGATAACTATTGAACAGAGAATGACGTACCTGTGATACTAGTTTGCTCTACTATGGGACTATTTCTAAAACCATTGGTTTTAACAGGACTGGGACAAATCTCCTTCACAGTTATGTAGTTCAGGGTATATCCGTTGTCCTTTTTCACTGTAACAAAGAAACAATTTGACATCAGCTTATATAGCAAAATAACTACCATTAAGTTACTTTCTAGATGATTAACTAACGACTTCGTCTAATTCATAATCGTTAACTAAGTGAAAGAGTTAATAACTTTGAAGTTTCTGTTTATTTAATGAATTCAAATTATTCTGAAATAATAACATTTCTCAATGTCAACAACATAATAATAAACGTCATGAATTATTCAGTACATTGTTTATTCTGCACTATTAAGCTAAATGGGTAGATTATTGTTTGTGAGTGAGTCATACTGTGTTGACGGCATTCAATATCAGTCTCTTTCTTAAATGAAATATTACCACCATGCTTATTTATTGCATTGCGTTTTTCTAAAATATTTACAAAACAATCTAACTGACTGTGTTCCTTTTTATTTATTACCTATAAGGTCGAAATTACATTAATACGATTTAATCTTTAGCTATTAGTTTTTATCAATAAATAATCTCATTAATTACAGGGTTTATTGTATTTGTATGTTATATTGATAAATTTCCCTTTGAAATATTACAAAGTATGAATATTCTATAGTTTTCTCCTCGGGTATCATCCAATCATGATCATCATCATCATCATTACAGCCCTAATTATGTCCACTGCTGAACGAAGGCCTCCCCTAATGATTTCCACGCGGACCGATCCCTTGCAGTTGACATCCATCTGCTACCCGCCACCTTAACCAGATCATCCGTCCATCATGATAATAAACTTAAAACATTGATTTAATTTAGGAAATATAAATCTATATCATTCATCTAAGAAATATAAATTTAAAATATTCCTTCCTCAATAGCAAAAACTTATCAAATTGTTCTCACACTTCAATTCACGATCGCTTAGTGACGTCAATAAATGGATTGGTTATCAGAATTTAAATGTGCAGGGCAATGATCTCAACGATGTAATACAAATTGTAGACAACCAGGTGCGCTTGCGCAAATAAGTTCAAATTGGAAGAATAGCATTTAAGTATTTCATTACAGAGGGTTACAATACGAGACTTATGGGGATTTGGGCCCACAAAACCCGCCACTTACCTTGACTTTTTGGTCACTGCCTGCGTGTTCTGAAGTGGAGACCTCGTCTTGAAAAGCGTATTGTGGGGCGACCGCCAGCAAGATGGAGTGATTACATCCGTAAAACGGCCGGTAGCAGTTGCCATCGACAACCGGGGGACATATCTATGTAACGTACTATTGGAGTGGCTTATGTTCAGCAGTGGACAGGAGTAGGCCGATGATGATCAATATTGGCCACGGCAGCGCTGGTGTACTGATGGCGATGTATTGCGTGTTACCTGCGCGTCGTCGTCCTCGTGGTGTCCTGGTGCGCACCGCTCCGGTCGGAAAAATGTCTGGTAGCAATTGCCATCAAAAACGGTGGACAGATTATGTGGCGTGCTATTGGAGGTGCCTATTTCAGCAGTGGTGTACCGATAACGATGTATCACGCGTTACCTGCGGCCGGTCGTAGTCGTTGTCGTGTCGTCCTGGGCACGCCGTCTCCTCTGTGTCCACGTAGCGCTGTACTGATAGGATGTATTGCGCGCGTTACCTTCGGCGCGGTCATCATCGTGCCGGTCCTGGAGCGCGCCACCTCGCGTCCTCCGTGTTTCCGGCAGCGATAGTACCGATAGGGCTGTATCGCTGGCGTTACCTGCGGCGCAGTCATCATCGTGGCGATCCTGGAGCGCGGCCTCGCATCCTTCGTGTTTCCCGGTAGGGCTAGTGTACCGATAGGGCTGTATCGCTGGCGTTACCTGCGGCGCGGTCGTCGTCCTCCTCGTGGCGGTCCTGCGCGCTCGCCGGCGGGCGGTATTGCGTGGCGCGCGGCCTCGCCTCCTCCGTGTACGGCTGCGCGCCGGTCCGGTCGTCCTCCGTGTCGGACGCGTGCCGCTCGCCCGACGACGTCGTCGCGTATCCCGACGACGGCGGCGACGCCCGCCTGGCAACAACCACAATAGGTTTACAAGGGTTACATGGGCAAGTGGCAAGAGACGGAAGTCCGTGAGTCACACCCGTTTTGCACAGAAACTATTAGTGTAGTGCACTGTTCAAACTTTGTAAATAAAACCACAAGTTGACAAGAAACTTGAAAAAAAAGGAATAGTCTTGATACTGAGTAGCCTCAGTAAGAAGTGACAGATATCTTGCCGTGATGTAGAAGTATTTTGCACTTGTATTTCGGGATGAGGGCACTGTAGCTAGTAAAAATAGCGAATAAAATAGCTAGAAAAGTCACGACTGCCTACTGTTATTAATTGCCTTCAAAAGTACATCTGTCATGGTCAGGCGTATACCACCAGGCTAGCGAAAAGCGACCCGTTCGCTTATTGACATAAAAAAACCAAGACTAGCCTACCTATAATGTGAGATGCGTTGCTTCTTAGCGGGCACCTCGTCGGCGGCGCCGGGCGCGCCGGCGCGTTTACCGGCGCCGGGGGACGCGCGCGGCGACAGCGAATGCGCCGAATCGCTGCTCAGCGGCGGCGTTAGATTTTGAGGTTTCCGCCTGTTGATTGTGACATCAAAATGAATTTAAAACATGTGTTTTTGACTTACACAAACAAACTAACTAGATGCACAATCAATGAAGAAATATCAGCTCAGCGGCGGCGTTAGATTTTGAGGTTTTCGCCTGTTGATTGTAGCAATAATTATATTCATACTTTTTTCTATTGATCAGGAAGGAAACCATTAAGGCGATTGTCACAGTTAATAAAACTTAATTTTATACGTTGAATCGGGTTATAAAAAATAGTTTAGCTGTTTGTTGGGTAATTATATCCCCATAACTGGTATGGAATTGTCATGAATGGGTCAATCTTTCTTTCCTTTTGGCTATACACAATCCCTTCATAATAATAAAAAAATTAAATTCTAGTATAAATAAAAAATCTGAAAAAGAATTAGTTATTTCAGTGTAAATTATAATGCATTTACATAATTATAAAATCCAATCGTTTAAATAATATTATTCTACCACGTAAATATAAACAAAAGTTATTTAACAATAACAACAGAAGAATAAAAACATATTCAAAAACGTTATTTTCTAAGTTGTAATAGCACATGTTTGCTGGGCTACAGATCGATAAAACTTGTTTTTTTACACCTGATTAATGTTTTACCTAGTTCAATATAAAGACAAAAAGTTAACTCATAGAAAGTCAATAACATTATTAATATTCATAATATTCCAATAATTATTTTCATGTAAACACTACCGATTACGTATTTAAAGCAAATGAATATATTATAATGAAGTTATTACGGATAATTAAATGCACAGTGAAGATAAAGTATATGAAACAGCATGCGTAACAATTGACAGAACACATCTTGAGCATATGTTTTTCCTCCTCTGAATAGAACGGCCAATCCTCATTAACGTCGTTCCATATGTGCCTACGTAAATGGTAACAGTTGTCCTTGAGGGAGCCAATCTGAGCAGTATCTTTGTTCACCAGACTGCGTTCCCTTTTTGATACCTGTAATGTTATGTGGCACATTAATAAAGTTGAGTTTCAACTTTAAATTGCATCTTGTGCAAATAAAACTCACCACTGGTAAGTCTCGCGTAGAGTTCGGGCTTCTTGAAAGGTTTCAACGCTAGTAATTGTATAAGTCTTTCCCTGTAACAGAAATTAATTTATATTAACAATGTGAAAAAGAAAATTGCTTGTTTATCAACAAATAATCAAGAATGTTGAAGTAACTTTAATTACCAACATCCTCTGTAAACATAAATGTTTTTGACATTGTATTTTAAACACAAAAATAAAATTAGTGATATTTTTAAATAACCCTTTTACACTTTAGATAGTGGAATATCGGGATAACTGGCGCAAAATCGTAGAGACATACGTATATTAGGATAAAGTGCAGTTTATGTTGACAATAAGCATGAGCATGAGGTTGCCCGTATAAGATGATCATGTTGATGATTTGTTGTATGATTGTGGAAAAACAGGAAAACTATAGCATCATAGAATTTTCTAGAGTAATTATTATTCATTCGACTTTGAAATACCCAAATGAAGGCTTATCATATATTCAATAATTATCACAGACCATCATAAAATCAATTTATTTTATAAAGATGTTTTTCTTTGTAATCTGATAACATTATAATTCTTAAAGGTAAGATTATGTGTTCGTCCGTGATATATTTTTTTTTACAAAGACAATAAGTTGATTCTTTGAAAAGTTAACATACTTACGCAAGTCTTACGTGTAAAATGTTACTGTAATACCTACTTTTAGTTTACAATAAAACAATACCTATAACCGATCCTTCGTGGTGTTTTCTTTACATACATTCGTAAACATGAATGTTATATACTATAAGTTGAAAGAGAAGGTCAAAATGATTTAAAAATGACTGTTAAAGGACTACATACTTATTCAATAGTACTAGTACTTTTACATTTGTGATGTTGAAGCTCTATTCCCCTATTAAAACTATTATTTTCGGGGTTCAATGTATTGAGCAAAAAAGTACGGGTGATTTCCGGGTTAACAAATTTCAAGATTAAAAATTGTGATCATGGGACTGTATATGTCCCATGATCACAATTTTTAATCTTGAAATTTGTTTTGATCAATTTTAAATTTAAATTTCCAATCAATATTATGACTCCAAAAATATAGCTCGTCTTTATAGTATACTTATAAAAAGTATATATATATATACGATTTTTACCAGTTTGCGGTGTATATGAAAACCACATTTCCGACAAGCACCCGGCATACATTATCATATTAGGTGTAAAATGATAACAATACGTTACATGACGAAATTATCGCGTTTCGGTTTCAAAGGAGCACTTTTTAAGTTTGTGCAGAATAAATACAGAAAATTCACAATACAATTCAGTGAACATACAACTAATACTTCCACTTTTAAAAATTTCAACATTATCATACATAAGTTACCAACTTACTAACGATAAATATCCTTTGATATCCTCCTACTCATCCTATGTTATTAACTAACTTCTCTAAAGAAATTGTGCCTATTGATTTTGCCATTTATCCCTGTTTTTTAGAAGAAGAAGAACCTTATTGTGCAATTAACTAAGGATTTCCCCATACCAACCTTCGAAAATTAACTTGCAATAATATTCGACATGACTCATAAGGAAAACCTTTTTAATAAAATATTTCTCTGAATGTTGTAACCAAAGACTTGATGTACTCAAATTTGAAGTAAACGTATGAAAAACCCTGATAAAGGGTTAATAAGATGTAAAGGTTGACGACCTATTTGGTGTTATAGTTGAGAAGTCGTCTATTACACTTCTAGTTCCAGATACGATCTCCAGGCAGTACAAACATATTGTTTACGTATACATTTGTATTAGTGTATTTCAAAAAAGGATAGAAATATGTTTATAAGTAGTTTAGTACCCATGTAACAGTCTAGATGCTTAGTTTGGCACTAGATAGCGCTGTGTGAATGTCGGTGAATATTTATTTATTATCTACTAGCTGTGTTCCGCGGTATCACCCTCGGAATAATATATTCTCCCGCAGTAAAATGTAGCCGATGTGTTTATCCAGGGTTTCAGCTAACTTCATACAAATATCAAGCTCACGCAGCGCGAGAAGCGGGTACAAACTACTTCATTTTTCTAAAATGTAAGTGGCCTAAGTTTTTCTTTATTACATCACCTATTTTCTAATGAAAGTCCCGTCAAAATCGGTCTAGCCGATTCAGAGATTATCCGGAACAAATCGACAGACAATAAAAAATATTAAAATCTGTATTTTGTTTTATGTAGCGTATATCTTCATGTGCATGTAGTAAAAAGCGGTTATTTCAATATAACAAACAGACACTCCAATTTTTATATGTATAGAACATGTACTCACTTTATGGACCGCCTCGTGAGATCCGGGTTGGGTGGAGGGCGTTGCTGCTGGTGTTGTTGGTGTTGATGGTGCGGCGGATGGTTCTGGTGTGGCGGCGGTTGAGGGCGTGGCGCTGGAGGCGCGGCGGCCGGCCTCTCCACTCGTTCCGCCCGCTCCCTTTCCCTCTCCCGTTCGCGCTCCCTCTCCCGTTCGCGTTCCCTCTCCCCTCTCGCGCTCCCGCTCGGCGGCGCGGTCCGCCACCAGCCTCGCGGTCGCCGACGACGGGTAGATCTGGTGCGCCGAGCGAACCTTCACGCGGCCAATGTCCGTCTGGTTGGGCTTTATCACGCGGGTGCTGCAATTTTTTTAATTTGTATTAATATTTTGAAACAATACCCAGGACTGATAATATATTATATATGTTTATTTGCATCAACGACTAAAAACTAATATGCCCAAAATGTATATGGATAAATTTCTATTTAATTTTGGTTTTCGTATTTTGTCTCTTTCTACATGATCTTAAGTAAACTGGTAGAGTATCTCTTAAAGCATTAGGTTTGCAGTAGTCCTGCAGGTTTATTGATGTAAAAATATTTTGTTTGTTAATAATGTTGTACTTTATGTGCTAAGATACCAATGTATTTAAATCGGTGGAAATCATAATTAAGGATTTGTTATGGAAATAAGAAAGTAAGGAGGCAGATAAATGCTACGTTCTATAACTTGTGACATAAGAATGTTCAGTTACAGCAAGCAATTATTTCACCGTTTGTATCATCACCATCCAATATCTAGAGAGGTTATCGTCGAAAAATAGTGTTAATTATATTATTACATAATTATTTTCTTTGTCGTTTTATTAAGGATCGCCAATATCGTGAAATTTCACCGTCCCTTTAAATTTACATGATGTTTATCGACTTTCCAAAACCTTCACAAAGTCATCTGTCCACCCGATGGGGGCCCGCCCTACATTCCTTTTACGCTTCACGGTCGCCACTTTAGACTGAGCTAACAATACGGCGTTTTCGGACAAGCATTTTGCGAGAACATTCGACTTTTAATAATGTCAACAATTAAATTTTTGATGTCATTACTAGAAAGTATACATACTGAAAACGACCAGACAGAATATATTTTAACAAGGCGAAACAACCTCGCGATGAGATCACAGGTAAATATAATAATAATAGCGATGATGTTTTGATGAAATTTGGTTGCATAACACTGAAAAAACATCTGTGAATTTGCTGTAATCGTGGACTCAGTCATATAATATTATCGCAATCCGAGTTTTATCACCACTTAGATAATGCACTGAACCAAGATGAAATACATTGGAGCGTAATTTCTTGGACATATCTATCACTTGTATGCCTACATTTGAGTTACACGTGCAAATGGTAAATGATAGGAGTTCATTAACACCAAAATTTGCAAAGTTAGTATGAAGTACCGATAGGAACTGTTAATACAAAACTTCTAGGTATTGTTTTCAAATTATTGCATATCCTCTATCAGACTGTCTTTGTGAAGCATTAATTATTATTTTGAAAAAAAGTTGTGCAACCAATATGAAATTCAAATTTGTGGTCATTGACAACTGTTATCGTAGTAGTTAAGATCTGATGAAATATTATCCAGGTATTTTATCATAAATTTTTGAGGCGCTAGGAATCGAAGATATTGGGGAAACTACACCAACGATTTCATACACCTTCTGCTTTAGGTAGCTTTATCAGGTTTACGGATAAGTACTCGCGAATGGGCCTGCTCGACTAGAAAGGTATCGTCTCACAAAAACTAATAAGAAACAACGCGCACACCGATCGTAGAATTTGCAGATTGAAACTCTTGCCTATATTTCCTTTCACCCCAGTTTTGTAGACGGACACGTTGCTCCTTCGGAATCCGGTACGAGTGAACATGTCGCAGGCTTCAAGTCAATGGGTCGTATAAAAAAATCACCACTTTTAGTACCTACAAAACTATTTTTGTTCTGGGTGTACTTACGTCTAAGATTATTAAACATTTGAATGTGTATTTAAATTAGTTTTTATATTTTATGTGACAATAAAATTGAGATGGTCTATCGATAAATTCAGAAACGAATGGTCAAATAAAAAGATGCGTTTTCTTATACGCCCCTTTGGTTGATGTGTTCTATACGTACCGTCAGGTGATCCCTATGCTATGAAATAGGTGATAAAGCGCAATACCATTTACTCTGCTCCGCCGCAACAGTCCTCGCCATACGGTCCTTGGTCGCCTCATACGAGTCGTCGTTGGCGTGCACGCGCATCCTCCGCGGCAGCGGCCCGCACGACTCCAGCCGCCGCGCGCCCCCACTCCTGACGCATTCGAACGAACCCTGCAAAATGTCGGGAATAATTCAATTAATGTATGCTATTTGTATATAAAACAGCTGTATCTAGCAGTCTTTGTTATTTCAATTATGGTATATATACCAATATAACCTATCCTTTTTTTGTAAATACTTAACACTCACAAACAATTGTGGATCATAACCGCAAGTTTAGTGAAGTTGTCGTCATCTCACTGACTATAGCGATCGCTTAAGTTTGAGATGCGTAAGGGTCTCAGGTACATACATACAATGGGAGACAGGCGAACAACTCCGTCCCTTGGTAGATCCGGTCAAAGAACAAAGTTCTATGTAACCGACAACAGACATTTATTTATTTAAACTTTACTTATGCACCATAATAAAAAAAAGTGTACAAGGGCGAACTTAATGTCTAGAGGCATTCTCTTCCAGGTTACTATAAGTTAAACATCCGTATGGCGGAGTAGCGTTCCGAGAGCCGTCACCGCCACGAAATCAGGAAAGCATATCCCTCAAATCAGCCTAAACTTTAAGATGCTCAGATGCCACGGTCTAGTCTGAACATTCTGATCCTGGGGTGTCCAGGTTCAATAAAACACCAGTAAAATTAATGAAAATCATCTGATCACTATTGAATTAGCCATGTCTTCTATTATGTGATAGAGCTTTGCATAATTGTATTGGTTTTAATTTATTACGTAATTATTGCGTAATTGAATTAATTACATTACAAGTTATGGGTAAAAATTAAGTCTTTATCGTGAACAGCTTGTACAGCAATACTAAAGGACTCTATTTCGCAGTAGCAAATAAAACTATGTTCTTGTTGACTTGACTTCATGTTATATAACACCATTGAATGATCTAACGGAAGTGCCTTTGCGAAATGATGACGAGGCATATCAAGGAGCAGATGTTGTAATACCCAAACGACGCACATGAAACCAAATACCGAATGTAGTCTATTGAAAGTCATGGAAGCGGAAATTATAGCCTTTTGTTTGGACAGATGTACTTGATTAAATAGTAATTACATCGCCAAATTAAGGCTGTGTGATCCTTATTCATGTCGATGTACCTGTGTGGTTTCAAAAGGGTATATATTGTTATCAAAAACTCGTACTAGATAAACATGAATTTCCATAACACAGAGCTAAGGGCGAAATTATACGAAAGTAGAAATCCAGAAAGTTGAAAGAAATAACTTAGTGATTTTTGTTTAACATTTTTGTTTGTAAATTTTCCTATTTAATGTCATACATTGCATGAAAATTTACAAACAAAATATGTATTATATACCAGTGTAAGGAAATAAACTCGGATCCCATTTGCGGAATCCGTGGGCGTTGAGGAGGCCAGGTAAGTTTTTAGAGAGATTCTTTTGTAATTTCAACGCGGTGCATGCCATTGTGGCATAACATATTTTGATGTTTATCTTGGTTTAAAATGGTTGAGCAAGCTTACTTGCAAGTATAAAGAACATTAAACTTTGCATATTTCACATTTTCATTCCTTCTATGCCGTGTATTGTGACACTATTGCAATGAAGAAAATATTAATATAATGAAGTGGAAAAGGCGTCGTTGTTTTACATCGTTATAATAATTGCGTATGTAATGTCAACAAAACTTATCAGTGGTGGTAATCATGCAATGAAGAAACGTACCTACACGTCAACGATCTAAGAACGGTATCTACGGCTAACGCTTTAACATATTATCAGTGTGTTGGAAAATATAACTAGTATTAGACAGTCAACTGGCTCCACCTAATCAAATATATCAGGCCGTAGTCCGACTACCATACGTATGTTTACTCTGACGAATTTGTCGGCCACAAGTTACCCACTGTGACGTTCCACGACCCACAAACCCATGCGAGCGCACGCACTTGTCGCCAGGGGGGCTGCTTAAAGAATATTAATATATTGTATATTTCACAATTTATTGTATATTAATTTAGTATCTTCGAATTTATCAAATATGCTTGAAATGAGCTAAAGCAAATTAGATTTTTTTAAAAAGTTATATAAAGAAGTAATAAGTATGAAGTTATATAATTGTTAAATCAAATTGAGTTAAGATGAGATTGCATATATCATGTTTTTTTACTATCAATCCAGCATATTGTTTGCCAAGATAGGATTTCGATGGTAAATTGGACAAAGCTTTTTTCTTATATGTTATTCACAAACTTAAAAAGTTTAACTTAGTCTACTATGTAAATAGTCATGACTTGAAGTGTCATTATTATATCCTACTATGCATAAGCACTTTATGGCCACTCGTTCCAATATACGCATAAAATTTTATGACTAAATACAATAATGATTTATTACTTATTAATATTATTTATTCATATGTCGTGGTTTCAATTTGTTACACATGTAACAGGAATAATGGAAATGTTGCTATGCCTAATGATGTTGACAGAACAAGCCTCCTTTTTAGATATCGCCATTTAGTTGTTTGCTACGATAAAGCAAGTGGAACGCAATGATTACGGGCCATTTCAAAACTCAACGGTGTTTTTAAATACTATGTATTTGGTTTTAAGAAAATTAGATTATAATGCCTCATCATCATCATCAGCTCATCAAACGCCCCCCAAGGGCACGAGCCTACCCGTATAGGGTGATTAGGCCTTAGTCGTCCACGCGGGCCCAGTGCGGGTTGGACGATAATTATAATGCCTACTACTAAAAGGAAAAAAAATTTGTACGCTTCTGCAATTAAAATATATGATGGTAACCGTTTTATTTAGCTTTCAAATATTTATTTAGGCTTTACGCAAACTAGAGTACAATAATAGCAAAGACATTGCCTCGAGGCGTTCTTATTATAACTAAGGTCTGATATTGATAATTCTGAAAATTATCTAAGCATTTTATTAATCACACAGTCATCTCATAGAATAAGCCTTCGTCAATGTATAAGGACTACAAGGCATATAACTTGGCATCCTGGTTCATGCATGATGACTGGAAATACAGAAGCATATTATAATATTATATTGCGTTTTACCTCTAACACATGATATTTGGCTTTCAAATTATTGCCAAATAGCGAAAATTATATACAATTTGTATTAATTTCATGTTAATAGATGTATTGTTATGGTTTGCATAATTTACACTTGAGCAAATGTCTTACTCGTGGTATTTAACAGAATATTCTGTTTTTTTTAATAATCAAGGAACAGAAATATGTGGTTGTTGCTAGTACTTATCGCCTGTTACTAACCTTGAAATGTTAATGTCAATGTTTACTCAGTACACGCATACGTAGGAGATCGCAAATGCTTAATCGACATATTAAAAATAAATAAACTAAATCTCCAGCCAATGTTTTAAAATACTGTAACATTGTCGCAATATCGCACTTGAACTTGTTTTTAAAATACCAATACATATTTAACAAATCGGAAAAACATATTATGTAATTAAGCGATGACCACGGCGTTTAAGAGACATTTATATTTAAAATATTGATCTGTGGAAGTATTTTTAATTGCATGTTCCAATCCAATGTCTAACCAAAATATATATTTTTTGTGAATGTTTTTAATTAAGATTCCTTCTTATCGTTCATTGGATACAATGATGGATTAAGGGAACTTTGAAATGAGATCTATTTTAGGCACTGTTTGTTAACTTTACAACATGCAGTGCATTAGGGTGACGTTGATACAATTTGTGTTCAATTTACCTGGACCCTCCATTTCTGCATTGCTATTAACGCTGAAGTGAAACGTAGCCTCGCCTGCTGACCCATTGCCATTGGCTGGAGCCGGAATGGAGATTTTCTGAAAACAAAAAAACAAATGGTTAGAAAAAAAACTTTAACGCGATTATTGTGTGATTAGCGTAAGTTTCTGCGGCTTCAGCGAGTACCTACACAAACACGCTGGTTTATTCTAATACAAATCGCCTATTCTTAATAAATGTATCACGTGCCAACTATTCACTGACAATAAAATACGTTCAATACAGATCACACATACTCAATAAAGAAATTATTGGTAATTACTACCCTTTTGAAAATGACTATCATCATGAGACTAAATCTGGCTCAAAGATTCTAGCAGAAAAAACGCGATGGCGAAAAGAAAACTATTTTCAATGAATCAAAAGTCAGTCAGTCAAAAGGTGTGTGTATACCAAAGCAGCTTTATTTTTTGGGGTCAATTCTTTTTTGTCCCTGGCCATCGCGAGTTTTCTGCTACAATTTTTCTGCCAATTTCAGCCATATCTATAATCTCCATAATATTTGGCGTATATCAGCATTTAAAATGATAATTGAAACGATTTTTTTATATACCCTGCAAATAAGACTGCTGTGTTTGCACGTTTATTTTCAATATTATTTGGATAGTAACTAACTTTGTATATTACAGGAATAGTAGGTAAGAGCGTGCCGTGACGTTTTGTGACAAGTTTGACGTCAAGCCGGAAGAGAAGATAACGATATGTGTGATATAGAAAAAAAGGGACATCGGCCGGAGCAAAAAACGACCGTAAGGGAGCCTTGAATAGTTTATTAAATGGATTTTGTTAAAGGCAATGAATAATTAATACTAAAAAACATCAAGAATGGGATATCGAGTTCCGACGTGGGAAGCCTGGCACGAGTTCGCGCGATTTCTACGTGAATCATGCTTACAGCTCAGTGCAACCACTGTGTTTTATATCTATGTATCTTTAATATTGTTTTGTAAATACAAATGTCTAACGCTCAAGGCGATTCCTATAAGAAATCTGAGTTAAGTGTTGCAGCACCAAATAAGGGTATCCAGCCTGGCAACGAATGGTGTGCATATGTAATGTAACTGTGTGCGTATTGCGTGTATTCAAGTAAGCAATTACTTTCATCGCCTGGAATGGCAACGTCGCGGCTACACAAGCGGTGTTCAAAGCAAAACGAACGCGAGCAAATCGCACCGTTTCACCGTCATGTAACGAAACTTAATATCATAAAGGAACCACATTTAGAAAACAAGACAGCGGATTCCCGAATTTATTGAGGTTACCAGGAGTACGACTACGTACTTCGTTGCTCAGTCAGTGCCAATACAATAACATTAATTTTCACATGTTCCTCTTTTTTGTTTTAAATATAAATTAGTATCAAAGTACAAAGACAATTGCAAAACGATTATCTTGATCACTAAGAATTTTATTCTTAGCACTAAGTAAGTGCTAAGAATACAATTCATCTATGATGTGTTTGTGAAAGTCTCATAGAGAACATTTAAAAGTCGAATTTTCTAGTCTATGTAATGCTTTTATTAGCACAATAAAGAGCACGGTAAGGTCGCCAGTCCAGGCATATCTTATTTGGTGACGCGCACACCTACATGCGTGGCCGCGAGTCGCTTTAAGGTCGCGGCTGACGATATGTGCCAGCACTACAATGCCAGGCAATTAACCTATTAAAGAGTGCGCTGTGAAGCGGAGACTGGTGGAGCAATAACCCGGCAAGTCCCGTCGCTAACGTGTTAACCGATACTCGGAACATTCGTTACGCAACCCTGCTCTTCCTGTGGGGGATGGCTATCACTATCGCTACAATTCTAAAACCGTCCACTGTCAAGCTTGACATTGAAACACCAAGGTACGTGTGTTCTATTGTGCGATTTTGTGAAAAGCGTATAAATTTTAACGGCTTATAAGTGTTCTGCTGTATATACAAATACACTACAATATGCGTCTTACTTGTAATGTTCGACGCAAGTTAATTTGTACAAAAACGCTAATAACGCCAATAATATAACAAAGCGGTGACGTTTGTCAGTATACGAGTCAAGTTTGATAAACAACGAAGGTATAAAGTATAATATAGTATAGAATTATGGATCTAATGAGGAAAAAACCCGCTACCAACGAAGCAAGCGGGTAGCGCGGGGAAGCGCGGGGCGCGGCTTTCTCTGCCGTGCGGCCGATATAAGTGTGCGTCGCGATGGAAGACTTTGGCATTCGGCGAACAGCCGTCTGGCCCGCATCATCTGACTCTCATGGTTTCTTTCATTGTTGGGTTTGCTGCTTGTTTATTGTTTTCATTTGTCACTAATACAATAACACATATGATCACTTGCCTATCTCAAAGGTAGGTTACTAGTCCAATGCATCTGCATTCTGCAGAAGGCTCATTTCAAGGTCGTTTGTTTATTGTTTGTCTTCACGTGAAGGTCGAACTGTACGCCTCAGTTGAAACGGGAAATACGAGGAAATTCATCATCCGTTTTTCAAGGCATTATTCGAATGCCACTTCGTCGATTAAATTCTTAGATGCCATATCAGACTACGTGACGGTCGTATCAGTCGGTATTGCGTTTACGTCATCGTTTATGTGTACCGAAACATTTTCAGTTCTTAGTTTCGATTTAGCAGGAGTGATTTCATTATTGTTTATTGCCCGTCGTGCGCAGTGACTGGCTTTTGTTGGTTACCTAATTTCACAGCAAGCGGTACACGAAGTTGCAAAGTGAGAGGCCGTCACAACCGGTCCGTTCGGCTCACTCGACCGAGAGATATACAGGCAATGAACACATATCTACATCGTAGGCTCGGGTTGTTAACTTCATTGCTCGGTTGCCGTATGTAAGTAGAACTAATAAGTTCCGTTTCATTACTGAGAAACTGATTACTGGCATGATGGTATTATAAGCGGGACAAACCCGGACGCAAAGTGCGATCGTGCGCCCCAACATCAAATTAACGTGTTGTATCTTATTGACGCAACACCGCGAAGGTGGCACAGGTCGTGCGAGACAAAATGAACTTTAAACACAGATAGCGGTGAATACATTACCAAGTATTCACATATTGGCATACGTCAGCCAGCAGTCGACGATAATAAATGGATCGCTTCAACGCGAATTGTAGCGGCAAATCCACGCGACCGGGTTGTGATCGCCTCTATGCTAATTGGTTACCGGCTTGTATATACATATATATAAGATCGTAGGTACATATTGACAATAATAATCGTAATAAAGTTGTTTACAGTTTTACCTTCAACTTCGGATATGAGTAGGCAAGTGCAAGAGCAGATAACATTTTGAATAAACACCTTTTAGTAGTATTGAAACATTAAACAATGGAATAATTCTATACATATATTGTATAAAGTACATACTAATTTTGATAATATCGTTATTAATTGATCAAACTAATAGTCTTACCTCCTCAAAATACGGTTATCTGACAATGACATTCTAGATATATCCGTTCTTTTGATAATGTTGACAGAATATAAATGTTTTCCTAGTCAGAAGTGAATTTTATCGATACATTCTTTCGAATTGGTTTGACAAAAAATTGCTATAATATATTTGTAATTAAAGTTTAATTAGGATAATGCTTTTCTAACTTTAAATAAAAGTTTGGAAAACATTATGAAATTTAAGATTTACATACAGCAATAATATTATCACTTAAATATGTAATTGTGATTGCCGACAGCTTGAAAAAGAAAGATAACGGTCGGTTATCTACTGTTTTGATAGCAATATTTTACTAAAATAAACTTTTTCTTTCTTTGAAGGTAATTAAATGAAGATTTAAAACGTGAGAAACGAGGTCGTGAGTAGACAAAGTACCACTGCTGGCGTCCAAGTAGTCTTCATGTTGATAAACAACGTCGGTGTTTCATTAACATTTTATCAAGTATCAATTCAACTAATGTACTGTCCTCTGTTGGAAGAAACGGAGTAAGAGAATTTGGTAATATAGGCAGAAGAATTTACTAACGGTTATAGTCACTTTCATCGCAACACATTTAAAGGCGAAGTGAGTGGCCAGTTATTCGTGAGGTTTCTACGATACTATTTGCATATTCGCCGACTTTCTAATGGACGATGCGGCTCTTGTCGCAATCGTCGGCAGTGGTGAGGTAACTCCGATTTACTTAATTATATACATGTATAAAAACAGTATTCAAGTCTCGCGCATTGTTTCTGTACCCTATATAGTTCACCAACAGAATTTCTTTTCGCATGTCTGTACCTTCTGCAAAGCAAAATAATAGCGCATGTTTAGCATATCTAACATTTTTATTACGTTATAGCAACATCGACACGGAAAACACTAGCCTCTAGTCAAACTACAAATTAGTAATTATAGATGCAATTTTATTTACATTAGCGCACACTGGTGCCGACGACGCTTGCGAAATATTTCTGACGTCATATAATACTGGTATCCAGGCAAATGTTGTGCTATATTGTCAGTAGGATCTGCTATTTCAATGAATAACCTAATGGCTTTTTTATAGATAAGTTTAAGCTTTTCATTTAAAACAAGTCAGAGTTTAAAATGTGTAATATTGTTGGAGTACCTGTAATTGCAATATGAACATGTTTTTGTTATTTGTTTTGCGTCGCGAGCGTCGGTTGGGCAGGTCACCGCAAGGATCCATTCTCCTTAGCGGCGGCCGCTCGCGACCTTCCGTCAGAGGAGGGGCGCCTCACCGCCGACGTGACGGCAACTGCGGCCTTACATTGCGAGGCTGTATTGAAACTTCTACGTAACGAAGCTCTTTCCAACGGTCGGTTACTCAACGCCTGATAGGAGTTCCGTCGATACGTACATACCTGCTCAGCATAACCACTAACAGATCACGTGAACTCCTTGCGTAACCATATTGCAGGCACACCTTTTGATACAACGTGAAATACATAGAAATCTTTCATTATTGAGACATTTAATAATGGTGCAACAACTGTTTGAAGTTACGAAACGGTCGCCTTCAGTTGGCTGACTATGACGTTAGATTTCAAATCAAACTATTGATTGACGATGAAGTCTTAATATGGATGACCATGATTATGATTTTTAGCTGCCAGTCTACAAGAATAAAAAGATCATCTGCCAAAAGAGTTCTAAAGTAAGTAAAAGTCGTTGTTCACACTCACAGTTGAACTGCTATTGTGCATTCGCTCAGTCACTTTTACTAACTAACCGACAAATAACAATTCCATTGTTACGTATGCACGTTAAAAAAACATCAAGTTGGTTTTGCACAACTCGTTAATTTAATAACTTCATAATTAAATGTATTTACATACATAAAACAAAAAGATTCGAAAGATTTTAGAATGCCCATAATAATGCCTTACATAATGAGACATAAAAAATTGTTTTTTTGAAAAAAGTTTACATATAGTCATGTAAGCTACCCACACTATTGGATACAAAAGCTAATAATAAAACGGGAGGCCTCCTTCGTAAGAGGCATAGTAACATGAAAGGGGATTGACCGAGGTTATTTCCCTTGAGAGCTCTAGCTGAAAAGGGCTTTAACGGGAAAATAAAGTTTGTCTCGTGAAATATAGTAAGGTTCTTCCACAGCTCTAGCATAAAATTAATCCTTATTGTAGGCGTCAGAAATAGTGTAAACAATCGGATTTAAATTATTGAAACATTGTATCGGCACTAGGTAATTTTACGGAATTAATCGCGTAAATGAATAATCCGTTTATTATTCTCCCGACGTTACGTTGACTTTTCAGTTGCTTTGGTCACGTCAGTTAGTTTTGATTCACATTGTATTGATATCATATAGGAGGTATAGTAGCGGACGCCAGCAAGACAATGTCGCAAGTATTTAGATCAAGGTGCGAAACACGCGTTCGAGAGTCGAGATCGGATCCGTGGAATTTTTGCCGAAGATCACGCTCGCACTCGTGTAGTCGAAGCGCATATTTTTTTTATTCCAAGCCGATGCGGTATACTCCTCACTATATATTATGCATTTCACACTGGTGATTTGTTCGCCAGACGTGTATTGGTCGAACGAAACACATTGTGTTTTCAAACTCAAAACATGCAAAATGTCACAGAGGTTAAAAGCCTCCATATTGTGACGACTGATGAAACCGATATCTTAGTGTGCGTAATTACAAGCGAAACAAATAAAGACGTTACTGATACGGCCGACGTAACATCAGTAAACACGTTCAAAAATATCTTAGACAGTCAACAAGTGGTTGGTATAAGGACCGTTAGGATTGGGTGAAACTTTTTCCGTATATATGCGTGGGTGGAAGATGGGTCATGAATGCTGGATTGAAAACAATCAAGTAGTGTAGACACGGCGCCGACGCGACGTGACGCCAGCCACGCCTCCGTCGCTACAGGCTTATATTACGCCTGGGTACCAACACAATTACTGATGTTGGGGGAAGACAAAATCTATACTTTAATTTACATATAAGATCACAGAGGACTCGTTAAGGTTACTTACTAAGGGTATGGGAGGACAATTTGAATTATTTTAACTTTGATTATTACGTTATGTTTTAAATAGGGGATTCATATACTAATTGGTAAAATAAATTTAAGAATAAAAATTACAATATTAAAAGTATTCTATAAATTTGCATTATATGTGAAATATGAACCAAACATTATTGTACAAAGTATGGTATGATTGCGGTTCGTTATTTTTAATGGCTTCTTGCATGTTTTGCAAACAAACATTTTATTTACAAGTCACAACCAGTATCAAAATATATTTTACAGACAAAATGTATACTAAACTTTGGAGAATATAAAACGTAGTAACATTGTTATTGATATGCCGCCGAGGAAAATCATATGGAAGTGACAGATGTATAAGAACGGATACCATTGGCCTCTATCCAACAAAGCGGAAGAGACAATTGAATGTATCGAGTAGGTAGGTATATTATGTAGATTTGAAACTACGTCAATACGCGACTGTGAAGTTGGTAAATAAATTTGCCGTATGCCAATGTTGGACGCGACCGTTCCTCGGCCAAAGGCGGATAACGTTGGTACTACACACACAATAAAGCAGACAAATTGACTGAGAAACCATTCTCGGTGGCTGAATTCAATATGGCAACGCCAATCGCTGTAGGTGCGCCGCTTTATTGTTTCCAAGCGGATATACAATTTTACTTGAAACGAAAAAGTTGTTATTATTTTAAAATGTCACTGATAATTTCGAAAAAAAAGTATTAATTTATTCGCAACACTAAGGGATAATGACAACAAGAAATATCAGTTTAACTATCAGAATTCTAAAGTATTACTAGGGACTAATACATAAACTCGTCTAGAACCGTATTCATTAGTTATGCGAACGGCCGTCGTAATAAAAATAAGTGCCTATTTGCATTTAAATACTAATGAACTATATTCAAATAAAAACTTATCGTAATTTAAAGCCTTTATTTCATAATTCTATTCTTGATGGTTTAATAAAGATTATAAATATTGGAACTCATTATTTACGCCAAAAACAACTATTAAGGTATTATAGACGATCATTTATTAATTACAAGTCCAAGTTAAAATCCTGAACGCTTCAAACAATTGGTAGTAATTTATGCAAAGTGCAACGATAACAATCACAATAGAAGTTACTATGTAAAAGGTAATAATGGTAGCAACAAATTTTATAAAAAAATTGGTTATTTGATATGTGGTTAAGAAATTTGAGGTTACAATGCGACGCCGCGTATTTGTAATTAGAGCCAACTTGCTAAGAATTTCACTCTCAGCAAACATGACCGTTTACTGTCAATTTTTGTGACAAGAAATGCGGATGAAGTGATAAACACACTTTCA
This sequence comes from Leucinodes orbonalis, assembly GCA_019425675.1. Taxonomy (NCBI): domain Eukaryota; kingdom Metazoa; phylum Arthropoda; class Insecta; order Lepidoptera; family Crambidae; genus Leucinodes; species Leucinodes orbonalis. The sequence continues at coordinate 42,562 of PQWD01006036.1, forward strand.
AATAATATCCTGCGCGTTTTGATTTAAATATATTGCATAAAACAAATACTCAAAACAAAAATTGAAATCGTGAAAATTCCAGTCCAAAATCTAACTTCGTCGTACAAGTTTGACATATCAATTGTTATAAACTCTATACAATAACAAAATTGTTATTCCAACTGAGGAAACTAGCGTTCATGATGCAATCTTACACGCTGCAAAGAGCAACAGAAAAAAATCTGTTGATAATATAATTGGACATGCGCTATAGGAAATTGACCAGACGGGGGGTGTGGTATAAGATGCCAAGTAACTGTTGTCTGTAGTTCAGCTATAAGATTTGTGATAACGGGCGTTACGCCGCCAACAGGGCGAAAACAATCGTGACAAGACCGGTTCTTACTTATTCCGTAAGCATTGGACTGATTTAGATATTCCCCTGCTATTTATCATGACTGCCTGCAGGACGTGTCGATCGACTGTAAACAGTTTTACTTGCAGGGGGCACACGTCAAAATAAAATCGTACCTATGTGTATTCGTCAATTTCTTGCGCTCGTAACATAACGCCTATGAAACGGTTAAGTGGTCACTAAAAGGCGATGAAATTACTAGATACTGTGATTTAAATCTCAAGTTGGCAACTACTAACCTTTATGTACGCAATGTCTGCTTTTAACTTGCTTATTCCCAAAAAGCGAAATCAGAAAATATATTTCCTAGAACATTCCACAGCAATCGATCTTGGAACCTATTGTGTTTTAATTGAATATGTTCTTTTACGCCACGGTGGTCAGATAACTTCCGAGATAGTGATGATGACATTCGGAGAAACGCGTTCCGTGCACCTTATTCATACGTTTTTTACCTAATTTTTAAGGTCTCATTTTTATACTTTTCTTGTTTAACAGAACTTATTCACTGTAAAATCTTTATAGAATTTTCTCAAGTAGCTGTGTACTTCTTATGTGTTTTTATTTTTATTCAAACGCACATAATATAAAACTTACGTGTCAGATAAAAAGTAACGTGGATATGTAAATTTAATGTACCTATATGACATTATAATCTGTTTTTTGTAAGATGGCAAACAAATGACATGCATCCATATAAATTTAATGTCATCGATCACTTGTTGTCGTTGTTTTAATGAAAGTAAGTCTAGTATTATATGCTATACCATTTATTAGCTTGTAAACGAAATCAGAAACATTTTGTTTACAGATTTTGAAGCTTATGGTTTTCAAAGTTTATGCTTTACATTAATAGTAGGTCAAGCTAGTGAAGTAAGTATATGAAAACCTACCTGACTCGAGCTGACTTCGTTGGGATGTAATGTAACAAAATTTAAAAGTTATGGGATAATAATAAGACGAAAAAGATATTTCTATGAAAATCATAGGCATGTTTTATGTCTACTATTTTTAACTGAACTCATTAACATTATCCATCTCCAATGAAATTGTAAAGGGCAGTTTTCTTTAAAGTAATATACTTGTGATGAATAAAGAATTTATTTGGATAAGGATTAATATCAAATTTATGAAAACACCTTTTCAAATAATGTTCTATTTTAGAAAACATTTTTAGCAAAAAAAATAGGTCATAAGCAGCTAACCTCTAAAGATAAAACACATTTTGTCGCGGACTTTTTTAGACCTTTTAAAGGGGAACAATACTGTCATACATGACTTTTAAGAAACTAATCATTCTAACACTCAAAAGAATTTTTCAAATTGGACTAGTAGTTCCTGAGATAAGTGCGTTCAAACAAAAAAAAAACTCTTGAGCTTTATAATATTATTATAGATAAAGCTTAATGTTCAGTAAGAAAAAAACAGTTATTATTTAAACAGCTCTATGTAAGTTTCCACCCAAAAGCTAGTTCTCATCCTCATTGTAGAGTCAATTGTCGAGCGAAGAGCTGAAGTTCAGAATAGTGCCGCGAGCGAGAGGTAACTTTTACCTGAGTTGCGTAACGTAAGTCTGCCAGGTACAATTTATTATCGGCTCCATTGCGAGCTTTCGTAATATAAGCCAGCACGGCTTATGCACTCCACTATATGTCTACTTGTCCTCTTTACAACGACACGCGGATGCTATACGGCCGTCCAATACCAAGGGGCTAATAATTTTAAGGCTCCCATTTTCTCAATGAAAATATTCGATACAACTAAAATACACAAGTACCATTGAAGTGAAAGCTGCCGTCACGGAGTCAGGTGTTCCTATTTGTTTTTATTAGACTTGTCAGCTTTGATGTAGCCTAACCGTTAGAATACGTTCGGCAGTTTAGAGTGACAGCTCATGATCGTTGTGTAATCACACCTACTTTTGCTTTTTATTCAATTTTGTAATCATTTGTTAATTATTTCAAGTAAAAGATGTTAACGTGACCTACATGATCGCTTCATTGTAATACATTAGATTGCTCAAAAGTTTAAATTGTTTTTAGGTATAAGCATCAATGAAAATACGATAAATTAGGGCCACCCATTTCACTAATTTTTAAATGCACCAATAGTATCTTTATTGTCTCAATAGTACATATTTTAGTATCTGCATCATTCGCTCATTAATTTTGTTTAATGGTAGATTTTAGTTGGTAACACCATTAGACAATTTATTCTACCTTACAATTAACACATCAAAGTTTACCGGAATACCAGATTTACAGTTTGATTGTAAAGTAAAGTATTGCAGCAAGTAAAGACAAAATGCACAAAAAATAACCTTAAAGAACTAACTTGACTGTCATTGAATGTCGCTAATCGCATTGAAGTGCATACAATTTGTGCTTAACAATAACATTGCTATCACCGTTATCGACAGGTCACATATAGATACATTACCGTGCCACACAATGTCACACTGCATACGTGATTGATTATAGAAAAACCTTATTTGGCAAATGTATATAATACGCTTTATAGACAAGTCACTCAATTCGCGATCATATTTCATTCAGAGCCTTATAAGTGCACAATTATCAAAAATACCAATGCAAACTTTGTTTTCGGAAGAAATCTAGGAATCCGGCATATGTATTTTAGGAGAAATTCTCAACAAATACAAAAACGAAGTCGACTTAAGCTCCAACTAACACGTTTGGATGGTGAACAGGTTAAGATGTGGTATAAATGCTACACACAAGAGCCTAGTGTTTCATTTGTACTTTGGCTGCGTACCATCTATAAGTTCAGAGTATTTATATAGAAGAACAAGAAGACTATTTCACAACTTACTAACTGTGAAGAATACGACACGCCTAAAGTAATGGCCTTTTTGGAGGGTATAATAACCTATCGCTGTACATTGCTGTGGGCTTACTATCATTACTTAGAACAGTATTACAATATTAATACTTCTCCTTTTCTAGTACAAAAATGCAGACGTATCATTAAAGTATTACTGTTTTAAGAGATGTCGGTTACTCCCCTGGACATAGGTTTTCCCCATTCCAGATATCCCAGTTCTCCGTAATTCTCATCGGTTTGACGGTGGTTTTGTAATGGCTAAATACTATTCGCAAATCGAATGACCATCTCAATAGCATAATAAAAGTACCATAAATAATAATTTACAAATGCACTTCCTCGTTAGGCATCGAAAGCGGTATTAGCTATGTATGATGGACACGCGGCGAGCAGCGCACACGACAACTTTCCCTTCTTTAATGGAAAAACAACATTAAACCGACTACCTTACGGATAAAACTTGTGAGGCACATGCCGTGATATACCGGCTTAACCACAAATTTACTTAGCCGACGAGTTGACAATGTTCCATAAAAATATCTGAAATGCGCATTGTATAACATGATTTACCAAAATTAAGTGTGGATCGGTTAGTTAAAATATTGGTACGTATTTTCAGAAGAAAATTAAGATTGTATTATTCTACGTACTAAACTAATATTTATCACGATTGTCTTTCCAATATATTATGGACATAAACAGCAATAAAAAGCGCTATAAAAGTATCAGTATTAGACGGCGAACATCCAAGCAAAATACACAGAGACTGCAGCATAATTCTGTTGTAATGATCGCTGCAGTGTCCTCAATGGACGAATGGCGCTTGCGCAAAGGTCGTTTGTTCGAATAGCTTCTATTAACTTAATTCAGGTAAGCCAAAGTAGGCCAAATTTTCGAAATGAAGTTTAATAACTACGTACGAGAAGTAATAGCATTAACTATAGAGAAAAAAAAATTGGAAAGTGAAAGCTCGGTACAGAACCCGATTATGTACGAGCACAATTTTTTTCACTAGTTGCGAAATATATTGGTCTGTCATCTTGATATATTATTTCCTTTAAATATTGCAGTTAAGCTAACAAAGGTTGACGTTAAAGAGTTTGGAAATTCAGTCGTTAGTTACTTATTAGCATTTTAATACATAGAATAGTTGTAAAATTTAATGTTATGCTTAATTTAATATTTTGATTTATTTAATGTGATAATGATACAAATTATATATAGTTTGACATTTTTACAATTTAATCAGTTGACATAACAATTCAAGAATGTTGTTATTAGTCCAGAGGATAAAAATTTCCTTGCGATTCTAGAAGTGTTTTAAATCGTAGCCTTTTGCAGGAGCAGTATTATTACATGGTTAATGTTTTCGAGCAAACATTTGAGGGAAATATTCATATATATTTTTTTATAAAATGCCGAGTTTTGAGGACAGCCCGTCTAGGTTCTATGGCCTTAATCTCACGCTGAGGCCGCCAACGTCCAATAGGCCCGGCGCAGTCGCACGCGCTGCGAAGTGAAAGTGAACAGCGCGCACGTACGGCCCACAGCCCAATAAGACGACACCGCCGTCCGCATACTTCAGCAATTACCACGAGGAAATTAGTGCCGTTCCGCCGGCCGCCCCCAGCACCCTGCTCGGGAGTAAACAACGAATCACCGGTGTCGAATCGGTGTCAATGGGTTTTGGTTCGTTTTTGCCCATCAACGTAACCGGAAATCTTCCAAACGCAGAATTGCGACCTCGGCGGGTTGCAATGCTCGCAATTTAACTATTGCTCAAAAGCAATAGTTTAATTGAATCGGGATGGACTGCCTCACGGGTCAATTTAGGAACATATTTTTTGCCCAAATAAAATTGCTTCATGGATCTATTTTATAAATCTGAGCCTTGCCCCAGAAATAACTGGAAAATCATAACACAACTTTGGGTCACGAATCAGCAAACTACACATCGTAGTAACCTAGTTAGTTTATTATATACCGTCTAGCTAGGGAGCCTTTTCATTGACTCTGAGCAAAACACAGTTACATCGTTGGACTTGAAACTGTTGAATCACAAATGAATGTATTTCGAAGCCCTGACCTCATGGCCAATTTGTGTAAGTAGCCGATCGGCCTTAGTATAAGGCTCCTCCAGATTTGTTCCGGTGTGTCAGTACCAGCTGATTTGGATTGTATGAGAACCTGTGGTACAAGTTATTGGTCGATATGGCAATGAAATATTTAGCATTTACGTAGCCTTTAGCGTTACAATTATAAACACATCATATCTTTGAGACAATCGGCTTAAAGAGATGCCGAAAATAATATATAAGTCTTTAGTTTGTTGTTATAAACAAGCTAGACTTATCTTCGCTAACAACATAATGACTGATAAAACCAATATACCAACCAAACCAAATAGTTTATTACACATTAAAACTAAAGAAACATCATACTGTACAACTGTACTGTGTTAGATGTAAATATTTAATGGATGGCTGTCTAAAGCATTGACGTTATTAGCCGTTGAATGTTTTCAAAGATTAGTTAGTATAATTCAATTTTTATTGCGTAACTGAAGCTTACGTAACAACCATGAAAGTGGTAATCCGTGACATCTTTGCATACACATGACTGAATTGACAAACAAAAAAAATGACATATCACAATGATCATTTATGATGATAAGCGAGGGAAATAGTAGAGAAAAGTTATTTTTCGAATAAATTTCAGTGAAAGCTCAGAATACAGTATTTTCTGTATTCTGACACTGAAAGGTAACTTTTAAAAAATCCAAGTCGAATGAGTAACCCGAGTTTTTAAAAAGGGCGATTAATAAAATATATATGCATTGCAGTGTGTATAACTAACCTACACATGTGTAGTAAGTTAGTATTAAGAGTAGCTGTAAGTTATTTGATACACAATAGAATACAGATATTATACATCGGAGACAACACCGAATCCTTAGTTTAATTGAGTCTCCCGTTCTCCACATTGTAGTATTCAGGTAATGCAAAATATTGTATTAAGTTTCAGGTAATAATTGCCAAACAAAAAATACGTCATCGCCTATGAGAATAAACATTATTGAACAGTCAAAGTTATTGTTAATGGGAAATAAGTAAAACTATTCATAATTAAGTTATGAGTTTTTTTAAGCCGAAACAACATCATACAACCTACCGTTGTTAACCCATTGGCTACACATAAACTTTCGTAATAATCAGAAAAAATCCGCACAGATTTTCCCTTCAAACAGCTTGTTATCGCGTGACATCGGCCGTAAAACAATAGGCCGAGTGTACGAGATCTTTATGAACTGGACGCAAATACAACAGGTCGTCCTTGTGCAGAGTGTAAACACTATTGTTTGATCACGTGGTTGCACCCATTATTATTTGATAAAGGGGTCCAGCACCCACCTTTGTTTCACGGTAACTAGTAACAATGTCAATTGCCATAAATGACTAGTCGTTTTACAAATCATTTTTTATTGGGAGCTAATCAAAAAGCTTTATCATGATCAAAACTGACACCTGAATATTGTATTGAGTTATTAAAAAACTGTTATAATATAATTTACTTGTGTTAACATAAAAGGTAAAAATTATATTTTACTATGTATTGTGTTTTAATAAACAATTGTATGTATAAAATTTTCCAGAAATAATATTATTAATTTAACTAAGGCGAATCGGGACACAATAGAAAATCTGCTGTAAGACATTTCCTGGAGTGGTCTCAACAGGCGAGGGGTAGGAAATAAAATTTAAGGTAGGCAAACAATCGAAGAAGTAGGGAAATTCAAAATCCAAAAGGCACATGGACATATATCAAATCCTGTTTCAAGGATTGCAATAATGTTCAGTAAACCGTTGGTGAAGGTAATAAAGTGTCTCAGGGGGACAACGACCTGGTCGATTCAAATTGTGTCCGATGCACTTTGCGATATAATTTTGTAATACAAAACATTGTAAGTACAGTAGTATTAACAGTTTTAAATGAATCATTAAACGGGAATAATACAATAGACGAGGGTATATAAGTACGTCATCGGATCAAAAATGCCAGTAAACTGGTAGATTTCCAGGTACACTGTAAGCACTTCCAGGAATAAAAGATAAGGACATCTTGTCGGTATAAACTAATTAAGGTGACACTCGATTTTCTACTCAGTAAAGAATCGAGTAGCGCAAAGAGGACAATGTCCGTAGCATCGCACCTGGGAGGTGCAACGTATGCCCACTAGCGACTGGAACGGTAGCTATTTTTACACCGTCCACTCTATCTTATTTACTATTCTGGTCCGCGACTCATTGAATTGTGGTTATTATGTGCAAGTTGGATATGTGCCAACGACTCGGGCTTAACACACCGATACCGAGATATTCAAAGAATGATACGATGGTTGATGCGATTCAGAGAAGAGAATTTAGAGTGTTCTTAGCGGTGTTAAAAAAAGTCACAAAAGCCAAGGTTGAACTTTTCCGCGTATCCGCCGTTGGCAATTTGTGATTGGGGAACAAAGTGGGTGAGCTTTTTCCTCTGCCAATTTTGGTGAAATGTATCATTTGGACGCTGAATAACGTTGACGAGGTCGTTTACATACGACAAGAGCAAGTGACTCTCGACGAGTAACAAGAGAGGAGACCACGTCAAACCGGCAAACGAGTTGACAGTGGCTACAAGTAAACCGGTCGAAGGCGCCGGCCGTCCGCGCGGGACGGGGTTTATCACCTTGTAAACAAAATTGCATTCGCTTTATTTATTTTTTGCAAAGACCAAATGATTTCAGTCATGGATTGACACAAATGAGAATAACAGAACAAACGGGAAAGGATTGCGAACGAAAATAAAAAGTTGGGACGACGCAAAGCAAGTTTGTTGAGAGAGGACATTGCCACGTAGTAAGGAAAAGGTTACAAGGTGATGTTATGTCGAGTGACCGTACGAATACGTGTTTCTGTTTGTAATAGACAGTAGTACCTATTGATTGACGACCTCTAAAGTGACGCAGTGCTACTTATTAGTTTAGCCGATTGGTGGCAAAAACAACATTCATTCTCCTTTTTGTTCTCGATGTTGTACTATTAATAACCACTTACATACTCGTTGCGCACATGTATTATGTGAAGTTAAATCAGAATCTTTTATTTGATTTACTCTACATAACAACAGTTTTAGTAGAATACTTAAAACTTGTAAGAGCCATACCCGGAAGCATCTGTTGATTGGACCTTGAGCGTTCGCTAACAGTTCTCCAATTATACTATTCACAGAAATTAGTAATTTGATAATTATATTTGATTAAAGCTACTTACGTTTAAATCAAAAATGCTTAAATGGTGATTATAGATAGCCATTTTGTAATCTTCTAAATTAATTTTGAAAGAACGTTTTCGCAAAACAAATAGGATTTATGTTTAAAAAAGTTTATGTGACTAAAATTGTATCTCTCATATGTATTTAAAGAATTCTCCAAATCTCCTGTTGTTTAGTAACACGATTGAAAGTGTTGCATTGCAACAAATCGTATTTCAGTAAATGCCGATCAATAGAAAACCCTGTTGAATCAAATCAACGGTTTTAGGGTAAAAAGTTAGAGTGCAGCCACAACCGCCAAAACGAAATCGCCTAAGTGGGTCATCATATAATTTCGCAAGCGTATCGAGTGCCGCAAGCGTGAACTGGTACGTTCGTGTAGAGTCAAGGCCCGCGGTGAGGCCCCGTCCTGACGCCTTGTGGCGTTACGCTACTGTTGTCTTCCTCGAATTACAATAACAATCTGTGTTGATCTATTAATAACCTAATATAAGATAATTGATCCTTGTTCAACGCAAATTTAGGAGGAAGACAAAATGCATAATTTTTTTGCTATAGACAAGGGTATTATGGTTTCCAATTCCGTAGGAAGTCGCATGGTAGGTCATCTGTTTTTCGAGTCTGAACTTTGCAGGCTTTGTCTGGATGTTATTCTTATTATGCGATTCCGAGCGCTAAGTTGTAATCTGGCAATTGTAGACCAAAAGAAAATCAGCATTTGTATATCAACAATGATAATCAGTCCATAAAAATTATCGTAATAATTTAATAATTTTTGTAATATAAAAAAAATTCCAGCAACTGGTATGCCATTAAAAGTAGTTGATCGGATAGTTTGAGATGGTCAAAATTATTAAGATTAAAGTGGATAATTTTCTCTGCATCACGCACTACGATTCGCAAGTCATTCATGAAAATGTCATAGACTATCCAACGTCTAATTATTAGCTTTGTGCTACACTTCCATGGATTGTATGTGTATTCTTACATAACTTAAGTGTAGCACTTTATTTCATAAGGCCGTTGGATTATTTTACTTGGTCTTGAAAGTAGCGATGTAAGTGACGAAATCTAAGTCTATCGAAAAGCCCTTTAATATCGAACCGTGCCTGGTAATCTTATGTCACTGTCATCTTGTCAAATGTAACTAATGTTCGTGCTTACGTTTTAAACATTTTAAATGATAGACGATGGAACGCTTACAATACAATTTTCATAATTATACCAACCCAACACGATACATGTAAAATGTTAAATTACATTTAATGCACGCCGAGGTATGCACGGTACACAATTAATCTGTTCTTAGCGATTCTAAATAAACATAGTCTCTTCTCTCGTTACAAGTAACAAAATAAGGTCAGACAATTTAGCGTCTGACCAAAATCAAATTTACAAGGTATACTTTCCCATATACGGAACCAAATAGTATTGAAATTGCATTAATAATGAGTCTTGGATTGCCTGCATTTTTTTTGTGATTTTGGTGGTAAAATAAGAACCATAGTTAGTGTACACCTAAACGAGTTCACTTCTAACAGTTGCTGTATTTAATATCGACATGTGATTATGTTGTTCCGTTGTTAGTTCACTGTCATACATTAAATGTACATGAGACATTACATACATGTAATGTGTGACATAATGACCCCCAAGAGTGTTGGATGCGGCCTCATACTACTTTTAGCGAAAATGGGGTCACAAGATAGACTAATTTGGTTCTATGTAATTCATTATATATTTAATTCATTATTTAAGACATGAAAAATTATATGTATTCTAGAAGATCCAATTTAAGATAACTATGTTTCACTTTGCAGTTTTTCAACTAAATCTTTTAAAACATCTATAGCATCACTAAATATTTCGAGATAAATTATGAAAAGAGATTATTAGTTTTTCTCATTAATCTTTTAATATATAGTCGGCTAAAATGTGAAAACGTTAATCTTATCATTAACCCTAACTATTCGATTTAATACATTGACTATCATATAATTTAACAAGTACTTTGAATTTATGTAAAATGCGGTTCTTATTAACAGATGTTATGCTTTTTAAAATGATTAAAATCCATTTTAAATTATGTAGGACCCGGTATTTTTTTAATTTTGTGATTAAGGGCAATATCGAAAATATTTTTTTTCATCAATATCAAAAGATACTATAATAGTAATGATATTATTTATTACATGGCTCTTACAACTACCATTTTTGCCATTAAGGGTAATAATACAGTAATAATAAGAATTATTTAAATTGTTATTATTACTGTATATTTCCCATTGCCAAAATGATACTTCACAGTATCTATCCTAATTAATGGATAAATAAAAACAACTTACCCCTTCATTTCCAGGTAGAAACTGTATTTTGGGTTTCACCAATTTGTCCTGTAACAAAGATTACATATTTATTGACTTACTTTATATATAATAAAAAGATTAAATACCAGTTTATCACAGAGAACATTCAACTCATATTATTGTAGTTAAAAGCATTCGGAGGTAAAGAAACATCATCAATTCATCATATTAAGTTCAAACACATTTTTTTTAATTTTAACGATATTACTCTAGCTTCTCTCTCTCTCTTCAACCTATCGTAGTCCACGCCTGGATACAGGTCTCCCCCATTTGAAAAAATGAATGAATGAATCCCCCAAAGAATAAATACAGATAGGATTTTCCTATATCAACAATTACTACGATTATTATGTCGTCGATAAGATTTTCTTATTACATTTTATTTACAGCAGAGCTATTCAGAGCGGAGGGCCGGAATATGTGGCGCAAAATGAGTGACACTGTCCAGCAGTGGTAACGGTTGAAGGTAGAGTTATTTAAAAATGTTTTGTTTTGGACTAAATTATAAGTATTATAAATTATAACATAAGCAAATGTATTCGTTCGATTTTTTCTTTTTTTGCTACTGATTTCGATCTTATGATTTAATAAAACTTATTCATTTTTTTTATTAAACATGCATGGTAAAAATAGTAAATAAAACCCTTACGTCACATGCTTTCCAGATAAGACCGATAATAATCCAAAAAACTCGGTATATCATATTTTTTGGAATTGCTGTATAAATGAAAATGAAGTAAGCAATATTCTAACGATCTAATTTGCATTATCTACTCTCCAATAAGCCTATTAGGTTTGATTTATGAATTCTAGGTAACAGACAAATGACTTGGTAATAAGTATATGTGTACATTAAGGAAGACATCAATTAAACATGCGTAATTGATTCAAAACAGAACAATCACGGGAGAAACAATAAATATAATATTCCGAAAATTTTATTTTACCGAGATCTATAAGTTGAGAATAAGTATCCCTGCTAGCTTCCAAATAGGTTTTATGGTTAGTATTTGTGAGAATTCCCGTTTAAAGTTGATGCATAGATATAACTTAAGTTTAGCAGAATGTCGAAGTAAATCATAATAGAAAAAATAAATAAATATACACAGACAGCGCCATTTAGCCAGAATTTGCTTTACTTTAATCATATCATCTTAGCATTTAACGTCTGCACTACGCCTCTCATTGTTTGAGAAAAATTTAACTCCTGCTCTATCGTTGCGAGAAGAAAAGAGGAGGCAGGACTTCAGAACCTTGTTATAGGTTAAATGTGCTATTTATTTTGAAATTACGCTTTACAATCAACAATTAATAATAATGTAAAGGATATTAAATAGAGCGTTATTTAGCTAATTCCAAAGGCATCACCGTATAAACATCTAAACAACCCGCTAACATGACACATAAAAAGTACGTCAACATGGACTTTACTGAAATTTAAGGAAAATATAGCAATACTTCGTGCACACGTAAGTTGCACAGAACCTTAACAATGATTCATAACAAATGTAGCATTGTGTAAAGCGATACCATTCGCTTTTTATACACATCCATTTTTAAATACATAAATAGAACAATTAAGTAATTCGTACATTATACGTTTTGTATGCATACCCGTTTTGTTACGGGGGTAAGTATTATTTCCATTTCATGAAAGATATTGACTCGAAATATTAGTATTATGATAGTTGTCATTAATTATTATTTATTCAATCAAATAAATTAGAAGATTTCAATGAAACAGCATACATACATACTTTAAGAGATGTATTCCACAAGTAGCGTCCCCTCAACGTTTTACACAGCATTTTAAATAATTTGCAATATCATTATGATTTCAGTTCCATGCTGGACTTAGCATTTCTAGCAATTCTTGTTATAGTAAGGGTTTCGGATCGTTACTCGCCATGCTGTCCTAGTGCATATTTATGGTTATTGGCTAACCATAAATAAGTGGTTCTTTAGTTGTCAGCAGGATGTACCGCGGGAGTACGAGGTTGGCTTGAGGTCCCTAACATTAAAAGCATCATCATACGTGAAATTATAATTTTCAGTCAAAATAGCATCATTTGAAATGTTTATATTCAGATATAATATTTCCACATAATTACAAATCATAATCTAATGAAACGTCGTAATTAGACGACAAGTAGCCAAACTAGTTGGGCAACGAGTCGAGTTGGCCACAATAAGCAAGTGTCGGCAAGTCGTGGGGTTGCACAACTAGCGATGGTCGAACGCGAGAAACATAACTAGGCTGGGCGGGAGTTCTGATGATGTAAACTTAAAAATTGCTTTAGTTACTTACTTCACCGCAGTGCTCAATGTGAAATTTAACGAGTTGCATCGACGTCTAGACGCGGAGACGAGAGGGGATAACCCGGAACTGGCGGTATCCATGGCCGTGACTTTTGACGCACCGGTCAGCGGATTTCAAATCTTACGTGTACATGAGTTAGTAAGAAAAATATGGAATAGAGCACTTTAAATAAGAAACATCCCCGTTAGTACTAACTCTACCAGTAATCAAGTGTTTTTTGTACCAAGTAATTTTTTGATAAAGCGAGAGCTGAATCTTGTATTGAGATAGAAGTTGCGAATGGCAAACCAGTTTCAGTAAGCAAGGTCGCAGTGATATTAATTTTGCATCGATTCTAATTTGGAAACACCCACTACACGTGTGGAAAATGGTACAAAAAATGTTTAGACACGTTTGTTGATAAAATGATCACATGACGTATAATCTTGCATAATAGCATTGATAAGATAGAATGAAAATACAATAACTTTTAATACTAACTTTTTACACTAGTGTTTTTAAGTAATTAACTATGTATTAACTTTTTTTCAATACATATAGTTTATGTACCTACATTTGATAGCAACTGCAATTATTTGCATTCTTTATACGAAAACCTCACTATTTATATATCAATCATTTGTCCAATTGGTGAGTACAATTCACGCTAAATCTACAAAAAACGTGCAGTCATTATATTATTTCATAAAAAAATATACAAAAGTAATTTCGGCCTTGCGTTGAATTGCTACGTTGTACAGAGTGAGGCAATAAAATACCTGCACAAAATGACCTTAGCGGAATATGCCGGCGACCTTTTGCCAAGCAAAAAAGCTTTTACAAACTTATGTTTTTAGACACAAGAGAAAATCGAGACAGTAGTACCCAATAGTATTGTTTTTATTATGTAGGTGCAAACTAAGTACACACTACTTGATCGCGTGATGATACCGACCAACGCTGATTTCCACTTGAAACAACTAGCTAATCATTAACACTGTCAATAAATTATACTTTTACTGTTAGGTATCTGTCGACGTTCCTTTGAATTGCTATAATGAGCGAGGGCTATAATGGCAGAGGGTGGCTTCAATAATGCTGTTGCATAAATTCTCCGTTGTACCAAACGTATTTACAATGAAAAACCAAACTTCAAATTGTTAAGCAGAGGTCAGTTCAAGGTATAATCCACTCACGAGTGGTTTGACAAGATAAGAAAGCGACAAACCGCAAACTTTGTGGTCGATGCTTAGCATTTGAAAAATTAAAACATCTTAGCTATGTCAATAAAATTAATGATATATGAGTACTATACTTCACTCACCCGCTTTGGTCTATCGCAAGACAACTGCTCGACATAGGATGTCTTGTAGAGGAATTGTTACCAATATATAAATGGTTCCCCTTTTGCTTTATCAGCTTACCTTATTATAATACTTTCCTAGTCTCTTTGCCACATAAAAATATACATTGAATTGCAGAAGTGTTTATTTCAGGAATGGAAGTTTATAAACAAAGTCACAAGTTACATGTTAGCTACGTTTTGGACGTAGCTTCAAAAATTTATAAAAAAACCCAACAACAAAAATTGACGCGCCTACCTGAGAAAGGAAATAAAAAAACATCAATGGACCGTTCCTTTAAATTGGAGCTGTGAATAATATGATTCATGTATAAGCAAATGTTGTTTACTATTTTAAAGTTATTCTAGTCTAATAGTAGGCAATTCTGATTTTTAACGGCTAGATATGATGCAAGTTTATTGATATAATAAGAATTCAACAACCGTTATTTTTTTAAATAACGGCTTAAATTTTGGACAGTATCGTTTAACCCTTTTGATTATTCCTCGTTACCCCCTTATGCTCCCTTGTTGTCCCCTCCTTTCAATATGGCGGATGTTTTTGACGGCTGGACCCGTCTAAACTCTCCACTAAACCTTTTTATACATATTTAAATTTCTTTTTTTACGGCATGTATTTTAGTTCTTTTTAAATTTAGTTTTAATTAAGTAAAACCTCGAGTTTTTAGCGGCAGTACGGATTACTTGTCATTTTGCAAACTGGATTTGGTGCTTGCAATCGTAAAACTAAATTGTGATACGAATGTAGGAATTTCCAAGAGTGACATGAAATACTAATAATTTTAAGAATCCATTTTAGGCTTTTAAAATAACGTATGAAACGAAAATTTTAAAAATAGAATCGTGGGCTTGTAGAGATTACTTGAGACAGCCAAACATCTGTTGGCGAGTAACTTAACTATGGATAACCAGGTGCCAAGACTACGAGGGGGCGAAGGGTGCGTCGACCCGGACCCTATAGCTCGTGTATACCGTCACGCGCGCGTCACATCTGTCACAATCGAATCTTAACTCTCACAAAGTAAAGATCAAATTGAAATGACTCGGCCACAATTTCAAAACAGGAGACGACGCCTCTTAATGCAACGACAAATACGCGACCGATTATAATTTGGCAAATTCAAATTTTTGACGTTTAACATCAACTAGTTTACATCCGAAATCAAATTTGATTTATTTCTTTTACATAGCGTAATCTCAATAAAGACTTGTTTCAATACAAACTATAAGCGTCAATTGGATTTCTCGTTGGATAACAATGTGTCCATGGTAATGTAAACTTAAAATCTAAGACACTATGAACATGATTGGTAGGATTTAAGATTGTCCAATGTCAATGAGACTAATGAGTCTACTAATATGACGGACGTCCGTAACGAAAACCTACTTTGAAACACGTGCCAATTGACCGTGTAATTAACGACCCTATTAGTTTCCATGCATTTCAGTTGATTTGAAAGTACAGAATAGTACTAAATGCGGAAATATGGATCAAGATTTTGATACAAATACTTAATGTTAATCTGAAAGAAACATCGGACGTAACAAATGCGCCGGCGTTACAAGTGATTCATGGCTTTCAATGGACTCTCTATGGCCAGGAAAAAAGTCCAGGTGGCACGATCACAAAGCGACAACAACAAAAAAACGGCCACCAAACCTGACAGAGTTGGGTGA
This sequence comes from Leucinodes orbonalis, assembly GCA_019425675.1. NCBI lineage: Eukaryota > Metazoa > Arthropoda > Insecta > Lepidoptera > Crambidae > Leucinodes > Leucinodes orbonalis. The sequence continues at coordinate 58,815 of PQWD01006036.1, forward strand.
AATGTTCAGGGAAATTTACATTTTAATATGTGCATGTAGAGTGCATTATCGCTTGGCACAACGGTAAGCATTTGTGCCTATGAGATGTAGGCAGCCACAAAAGATAAAATCGCAGTTGAACACGTGCATGGAACACAGGGAATCATAATCAGGTGAGTGCTGAGTAGCCTATGGCCGACAATAAACTGCTAACAAACACAGGTCAGAATTATAAATGGAAATAGGAAATTATTTTTGGACGTTCTATTATTAATTGATACTAAAATAGAAAGCGCTCTTGTTCTATTTGTGAATCAATATTACCTCTATGATATATTTGGAAATACAATTGGCTATTTAGGGTAAAAGGATTGCAATTGAGACGTTTAACAATACTAGTTCAAACAAGAGTTGCTTCGAATAGTGATTTCGCCGAATACCGAATAGTCGACATCGCTGTAGACCGAAGCGCCGAATATTCGACCGCCAAATGTTAGGCACAAAAATACATGTTTGTCACTCTTGTAAGGGGTATTTGACTGTTTGTTTCAATTGCGAGCAAATCACGGCACGTCACGATTAGACAGAGAATTAATCATAACTATTTTGTAGATATTTTCGTAAGTTCTTTTTCAATAGTTTGTTCATAAAAAATGATAATTAAAATTCGTACCTAATCGTTTGGTAACTAGCTACTAATGCTAAATAGCTACTACTGATAAATTTTCTTATTAAAGTATTGTTATTTGGTTATGAAAACAAATTTTGAGAATATGGTGTTGCTTTTTTATTAATGTTTTTAATATTCGGCTGAATATTATTAGGCCAAATACCAATAAAAGTAGTAGCCGAATAATTGTTGCATCTCTAGTTCAAACTAGCCATTTAGCATTTGCCAATGTAAAGTCGCATCGCAAGTTATTATTTAATAAGCACAAATAAATCAAATATTTGGTTAGGTTTGATATTCCAAAATAGCAGATAAAACACCTGCATTGTCTGTAGTCATAAAAAGAGGTTGCGGCTTTTGTACTTAAACAAAATATCTTTCTTAGCTTGGAATATAACTACGGATATATTTAATTACCACCAATGAATAGCACCAATCGTGGCTTTAATGTTGAGTCAGGGCTTGCAATTTGGAAGTATGCGTCATGTCATTAGTTTAAAAAATATTGAAATTGTTATATATAATATTCGACTATTTTCATATTATGTAGTGCTAAAGGCCATTAGTGGTTATTAGTATAATCCGATAAAGCGTTTTTATATTTGATAAGTACGTCGGAGTCGTGTTTTTAATACGAAATGCATGCATATTACTAACTTATAGGGCTATTAATTAATAAAGTCTTCGAATCGTTCTTATTGGTCAGGATATATTATTTTCTCTATCTAGTCAAATAACATAAATTCAATCGTAGTCAAATGATACATACGTGAATTGCGTGAATTTTAGTAATTACCTAATATAAAATTGTAAGAAAATGTTTGCCGTTTGACGACTCATGTGGTGAAACGGTTGAGTTGTCGGTTATACGGAAGTGTTCCAGGTTCGATCCCTGGACAATACAAACATTGGGCGTATGAACTAGTTGTTTGTCTTGGTCTTAGTGTGTACAATGCATCTATTTACGAAAAAATATAAGTATGTTTATCACTTGATTAGCACCCACAATAATACAAGTTATTGGTCAAATTGGGGCAAGATGGCGATGTGTAAATGTTTGGGAATATATTAATTAACCTATTTAAAATGTATGTTTATGCATGCATGCATGTGATGAGGCTAACTCCCCGGGGTAGGTACTGGGATGGCGTAAAATGGGGGAAACTGTCCAGTGGTAGATTGCGATCGGCTTTAAGTTATCATATCTTGATGCGTTGTTTTTCTTACTACCTAAGTAAAATATACAAAAGTATAACAACGTGGAAATAAAACGTATAGTGGAAAATGTTACGCTGATAACATGTTATTTTACTCAGTTTGTACTATTGCAATAGGTATTAGGTTAACGGAAAAACAAGAAAGTACTTTTGATTCTTGAATAATGCAAGTCTTTCGTCACAAACAACACAACACAAACCTACATTTCCCATTTATTTTTTATTTAATACTTAGATTTTCAACCTGTTATTGTAAATTATTTATTTGTAACGTCTATACATACAAAAATAGCAATTTATTTGCAAACAGAATATGCTAAGACCTGGGGGCTAATACTCTTTTAAGTAGCTGATCACGGTACCATATTGAAACAGTATGACTGTAATAATATTTCACCGTATTTATACCATAAATGGGGAAGTAATGTTATAGGAATGTTGTCAGAAATTGTGGTAAGCCAAATTACAATAAATACAAAAACATAAATTACCTCAATAAAGAATAACTTTTGTTACTGTAGGAATTAGGAGGGAGTCGAATAGGAAATACAACTTTTAAAATGGCTAGGGATAAACACCGAATGTTACGGTGGCTTTGAGTTTGTTGTTTCAAGAAAACACGTCTTGAAACCTTGACCTAGCCTCTACATATTATCTAGACTCGTGAAATGGCCTTTGTAACAAATATTTTTCCTATACATAGCAATAATTGCACATTTCGCCGATAATAGACAAGGCATTAAAAGTTCATTGCTATAAATTATCTCGAGAATAAAAAAAAAACGAAAGTAACAGAGATCATGACTTAGAAACTTTTATTATATGATGAAGGTTGACCTATTAGCTAAAGTAATTTCCATTTAAATGAATTTCTGACTAACCAAATGATTCTATGGAATGCGAGAGTGTCAATATTTTTAAACCTACATTGCTAAATCGCAGCGTTATATAGTTCTTAAGAAGTATGTTCGCAATTCGTAGAGCATTCACTGATGAATTACACTATAAGCTGTAATCAACATTTTAAGAAAAGTGACGCGGCCTTTATATTGAATATATATTCCTATTCTATTCAAACTATCGCAGTTCACTGCGGACATAGGTCTCCCCCATTTCGCGCCAATATCCCGGTCCTCCGCTTTCCTCATCCAGCCTCCACCAGCGACCTTTCGCAAGTCGTCGGTCCAATATATATAATGATTTGTAACTACATCTAACATTGAAATAGAAGACTACTTCAAATTTTAACAATTCTGCACGATTACAAATCTCACTTTTGACTAGTTTTTCACAAAATTAGAATCATATCATTTTAGTACTTAATAATAACGTTGTAATAATAATGTAACAGATAAAGTGTAATTATAAGAACGTAATAATGAAACAGGTAAATGAATATGGTTTCAGTACTCATGGTCACTGCTTAACCAGGTTTTCTACACTCTAAGACACTAACGCTTCAAAGAACTGAAACCAGCCATCCTGGAACAGCGCGTAGGAACTGGTAGGTCTCCAGTCTCGGCAGCCATAATTATTATGTGTAAACAATAATTTTAAAATCAAGCAAATTACGTACTTCTGGGGTTCCCGGTATATTACATCATAATAAATGAATATCCAGCATGTTATCATATAACATAACTGCCTCCATAGACTAGTGGGCACAGAGTTGAGTTTAAATCGCTGCATAATCTGACTGTCGTGGGTTCGAAATATCGAATCTCGCGGGGATGCATGATGATAATGAGTCATTTTATGCTATTATTTCCAGTTTGGTTAGGACTTAGCAAGCTAAATCAAAGGATGAAAAGACGATTGAAATGAAAAGAAAAATGATTATGTGCTTCGGAAGGCACGTAAAGCCACCAATCCGCATTTATAGATATGCTGTACGGTAACGCCTGTGCGTTGCAGTGGGCCGTTATAGGCTGATGATGATATCATACAACATATAGGTACTTTCACCGATACAAGCTGACCCTACATTGTTATGGCGGCTACGCGCCCGAATCGCTTACCTAATCTACAGCTTGCGAAACTGGTCACTAGAATTTCAAAGCGACACGAACCAAATATCTAAGATTTTGGAATATAAGTATTTAAATCAAAGAGTATTTATGCTAATGAGATGAAAGTTTCTAATTAAACTTACTTCTTATTTCTTCAAATAAATGATTCTTGGAAGGTTAAGAGATACATTACTTAAAAAAATTAAGATTTGTCTGGGTTTAATATACATCTGAGTCCTTAAACCATGTTAATGTTAATTTTTAACTTAAATATTTGAAATCTTTCACTATAAGTATTATTATTTAAATGTGAGTAGGTATCAGTTTATGTTTTACATCAATATAGTCATGAATAAAATTCGCGAACCCAAATAAGTATCTGAAATAGGTTGACCAATGCTGCAATATCACGCCATATTTCCCCGCCGTAAAGCTTATTCTAATAGTTGTAAGTGCAATTTCTGGATGACTTAAGATTTAACTGTGACTTAAGACCTTCAATTGATAAAGTAAACACCTTACTAAAAGGGACACTCCGTACTAAGTAATACGTTTATAGTGACCATTGAATGGGAAAATGTTCTAATTTTTACATTTTACTAGATAATAAAATTAATATTTTTTCTGTTATTGTATGTCTCATTAAATAATGTCAGGAAATGATATGGTAGTGTTATTATTTAAGATAAGATGTAGTATTACTTTTAAAATAAAAAACAGATATCTAATCAAGCTATTATTATAATATTTACAATATTTTTTTTACATTGGTATCAACACTAAAAAAAATTGTTTAACCTATTAAGTTATTGAAGTGTTAGATTTGGCAAGTTCTTAACTGGTTTTGCTATGGAATAATAATTAAAAATACTGATTTCCAAAAGAGGTAGGTTTTACATGAAAAACATTGATGAATGTTTAAAAAAAAAATGGAATGCCTATCTTGTTACTTATTTGAAACATACAAATGGAATCAACTACCAAATGCTGAATGTTGAATCCTTCATTTCATCAGGAACAAATTAGAAGGTTTTAAAATAAACCCTTAAGATAATATAAAGTGTTTACATTTTTATATTGCTGCAAAGGGCCCAATTTGGGACATCCTATGAATGAAATACTACACACACTTTCAATGTGTGATTATTTCCTGTGGTAAATTAAAGGTAAATTTTGGCCCCATAACTTTTTTTTTGTTTACCTAATGCATAAAATAAGTACCTACCAATAATTCCTATAAATACCTCTTTAAAGTCTACAAGATCCTCCTAACAACTTTCTATTTTGGAGTACTTTAGTGTTTCTTGGTGGTTAGTTTTTGTGTTCTATTTATGAATCAATTTATCAATAGAAAACAATATGCCAATAATTCCTAAAACAGGAAAAAAGTTTAAAATTTTTGACAAAAAATTTGACCTTCTGTAACTGGTTATGACACTGCATTGATGGTGAAAGATATGAAGGTGAGATTAAAGTTTTCAACTAATTTCATGCATAAGGAAAAAAATGACTTAATTTAAAAAAAACTATACTTATAAATGTTCTTCCTCAGATGACTTTTAAATTTTGTTATAAATGTCTAAAATCAATACAATGTACATATCAATTTTGAAGAAAATAATATTACTAATGACAATGAGGCTGAAACAGGCAGAAAAAAATGATGGTATTGGTGAAAGGAAGACTGGGTACCAAAAAGGTAGTTTTCATTTATTACTTTCAACTGGGATGTCATTCAGATTTCTTAGATTTTTTTTAACATACCATATTAAAACAGCCTTTTTGGGACCCAGTCCTTATTCATCCCAGACCATTGTGTTTCTGCTAGTTTCCGATTCATTATCACCCTATATAATTTCTTTATAAAATCAATTTTTACTCTAAAAATAAGAATGTTTAGGGGAAATAAGTTGAAGACCAACAATACTAGAAAGATGTCCTTTTTATATATCAGTTTCAATTTGTCTCAAGAACATTTAAACCTATTACTTATTATGATTAGCAGTAGTACCTAATACAATGTAAAATGTTCAGCAACATTTATTACCTACTGTAAAATAAACACTTATCTCTTTGAAAGGCAGTGCATTTAAAAACTGGCAGCGCCATCTTACTTGTATGGTACAAAACTAAACTAGCATGTCATATTGTTTTGAAGGCACAATTGTTTTTGATTTGATTAAAAGATCTAGAGAAAGAAATTATTTAATATTAAAAATTTATTTGAATAATTTTTAAAAAATAATCAATTTTAATTACTTTAATTCAATGAGCAGACAATATAAAAAATGTAATTCTTTTGTTTTTTATATATATTTTTTTTACTTTTACAAGGTTTTTGATTTTTATTTTAGTCAAGTCCATAGTATAGTATAGGTAATACTATATTTTCAATATTTTTTATTAAAAAGGCACCAAGTTTGAAACACTAGGACTGAAGACAAAGTTTTTAGTTGGCTGACATTATAGAAATATCTAGATTTTTATTATTTGTTGATTTCTATACAGGGAAATGTTTTACTTTAATAATCCTTTATATGTTCTATTTCTATACATATATTATGAACTGGAATCTAATGTGGTATTTTCCAGTAGGTAAACCAGATAGGAATGAGAGTTGTTGGTCTTGAATGTTTTTAAAGTTTAGCATAAATTATTTACAAGGTGTCTCAACACTGACCATTGCCGAGAATAGGTATTTTCTGATTGTAACGTAACCTCTCAGTAAACGGGAAATTCTGTGACAATAAGAACAGTATTCTCTAATTATAGCCGTATGAAAATGTAAATCTATGAAAATAACAGAGCAAAAATTCTGCATGTTGACGTGGCGTGACATCGCACAGAAGTGGTCCTTGCGAAGCTACATCGTTTATCTATTTGAAATAGATGTTAGCTATTTGGTGGAAGATTAAAGAAGTTTTGAATTCAGCTAAATTTGCAGTTTCATTTCGATAACTATAGTAAGTATGGCGCCTCTGACATTGTTGGCTTATCTGTATTTTGGTCAACAATATGGCGATTGAGACTTACCCTGTTATTCCTAATGAAGTCTTCAATAGCTTTTAGCGCTGAATCCGTTAATTTCACAAACATTAGTTCCTTGTTTTCTTTATAACTAGACTCCGATGATAACCCATACTGAACACCTGCTGGCAAGGCCGCCATTTCTTATTCACTATTCGCACTGTTGACCAGCTGACTCCTTTGCTAGCCGTCACGATTCATATCATTCACACATTTTCTTAACAGTAATCACAGATTCACAACCTATATAAAATTATAATTACAACAACAGGAGGGTTTAGTAGTCCAAATTAATCTTTTTGTAACCCCATCGACTCGGCCTTTGTTGGCAGCGCTCTTCAGTCTGCAAGGCCGCACTGACTGTCATGCGTAGTGGCGCTTTTGACAGGAAACGCGAGCATTCACTGCTACACTAGCGCCATTTAGCAGTTGGCAACAAGTAATTTGATCCGAAGCTAACTTCATACTATTTCTAAAATTACGATATTTTTCACTTATTTGTGAATTTGGTTATGTAAAATAATACTATATCTCATTAGAATGCAAGCAAAAATAAGTATACTCCGATAAGATGGTGCTATTACAAGAATTGTGCTGATTAAATACTTAGAAAAGTTGTACTGATTGTGCGAATTTTAGGTTATGTGGTAGTAGTTTGACCGTGGTAGTTATCATACGTGTTACACCTTTCTCAAAAATAGTTCTCCAATTCAATTGAAATTTACAGTAATAACTAAGTTATACCAGTAATTCATTATTGACTTGAAACCAGGTATGTTGTTTTCACTTTGAGTGATGTGCTGTTTACTGTAGATTTTAGATTCTTGCAATTTTATGAAACTTTCATCATTTTAATAGATAACTTTATCAAATTTCAGTGGGAATTTCAACATGGCAAGTTGGGAAGAGAAGAAGAATTTGATTACGCGCAACCTTCAAGAAGTCTTAGGAGATGAGAAACTAACAGAGATTGTAAAGCAAAGAGATCTCAAGATATACTGGGGAACAGCTACAACGGGAAGGCCGCATGTTGCTTATTTTGTGCCTATGTCAAAGATTGCAGACTTTCTGATAGCTGGTTGTGAGGTAACCATTCTTTTTGCTGATTTACATGCCTATTTAGATAACATGAAAGCTCCATGGGAGCTATTGGCACTTCGTACACAATACTATGAAGCTGCAATCAAAGCAATGCTTCAGTCAATCGGTGTACCGTTAGAAAAACTTAAATTCATTCGTGGAACTGAATACCAGTTGAGCAAGGAGTATACTTTGGATGTATACCGTATGTCATCTGTTATTACTGAGCATGATGCAAAGAAAGCTGGAGCTGAAGTTGTTAAACAAGTTGACCATCCATTGTTAAGTGGACTTTTGTATCCTGGTCTGCAAGCATTAGACGAAGAGTATTTGAAAGTTGATGCTCAATTTGGTGGAGTAGATCAAAGAAAAATCTTTACTATGGCTGAAAAATATCTACCTCAATTAGGATATGCAAAGCGGGTACATCTTATGAATCCTATGGTACCAGGTTTGACAGGAGGAAAAATGTCTGCATCTGAAGAAGACAGTAAGATAGACTTGTTGGACAACCCTAGCAATGTTAAAAAGAAATTGAAGAAAGCTTTCTGTGAACCTGGCAACATTACTGAGAATGGAGTTTTATCTTTCACAAAACATGTAATCTTTTCACTTATGAAACCAGGAGAGACATTTAAAATTTGCAGAGCTGCCGAACATGGCGGTGATATTGAGTTTACCAATTTTGAAGACCTTGAGTCTGCCTTTGCTCAAGAGAAAGTACATCCTGGTGATTTGAAACAATCAGTTGAAGCAGCAATAAACAGGCTTCTAGGCCCAGTTCAAGAAATATTCAAAGACCCAAAACTGCAGGAACTGGCTAAAAAGGCATATCCACCACCTGCTAAAAGTAAAGGCAATGCTAGTGCAGCATCAGATGAGATTAGTCCATGCAAGCTAGACATAAGAGTAGGACGTATAATTGAAGTCTCTAGACATCCAGATGCAGATGCATTGTATGTTGAAAAAATAGATTTAGGTGAAGATGAACCAAGAACTGTAGTATCTGGGTTAGTTAACTTTGTGCCTATAGAAGAAATGCAGAACAGAGAGGTTGTAGTGTTGTGTAATTTAAAACCAGCAAAAATGAGAGGTGTGGAATCTAAGGGAATGGTGTTATGCGCTTCTATTGATGAACCCAAACAAGTAGAACCACTTCTGCCACCTCAGGGAAGCAAGCCAGGTGACAGGATTGTGGTAGAAGGCTATGAAAATGGAGAATCTGATGATGTATTAAATCCAAAAAAGAAGGTTTGGGATAAACTACAGGTTGACCTTAAAACTAATGACAATTTATTGGCAGTTTGGCAAGGAAACAAATTGATTAGCAAGTTGAATGGCAATGCTGTGACTACCAAATCAATGAAAAATTCACCTATAAAATAGTCATACCATTTTTACAAAGTCATTCCTCACAATGAGTTCTCACTTTTGATTATATTTTCATGTATTATTATTACGTTTCAGCTATTTATTTTTTTAATGCTTTAATATTATGTTGTGAATAAACTCATTTCAGAAATTAGAAAGTTTTAATTTTTCTTAATAGTAATTATTTTGTTGTTTAAATAACTATAAATCTCGGATGAACCCTCCGATTTATAAATTATTAATAGGGATGGGCCGAAGTTCGTTTCACATTCGGTTTAACCGAACTTTGGCAGCTTGAACCGAACTTCGTCATTCGGCCGAAATTCTGTTTTTATGCCGAACATTCGGTGCAAAACACTATTTTAATTATACTTGCACTATCCATCACAGAAATAATAGAAATAAGTTAAAACATCATATCTATAACACCGAAATAGAATTAGTCTGATATAGGTACCCATAGTCTTTTTTTTTTAATAAAGAATGAGAAGTAGTCGTCAAACATCTTAACATCTTTGCTAACTTAAACAATCACATAATTAAAGTGCTAAACAGATCTTCTTACTAATCAGCCTTGATGTGATTCCTACTTAATTAAACTGCTCTCCTTCTAATTTGCCTTACGAATCTTTTTTACTTAATTAAAACAACAGCAAAATTAAACTACTTATTAATCTGCCTTAGATATATTTAGTATTTAATTAAACATGAAAATTTAACTGCTCTTCTCAATAAGGCTTACAATTCTCTCTTAACTAGTAAAACACAGTGCAACTAATATTCTAAATCAAATTGGGTCAAATCACAACATAAAAAAAGCGAACCGAAGTTCGCCCGAACTTCGGCCGAATTTGTCATTTATACCGAATGTTTGGCCGAAGTTCGTATTCGGTTCAAAACACATACGGCACATCCCTAATTATTAACATTAAATGTAAGAAGACAAAAATTATAATCATCTATGAACCACCGTGATTGTCTTTATCCCTTTTATAACTAGAAGGAGCTTTTGTGTATTTTTAATTTTCAGACTGTTTAAAAGTTTATTTATTTTTAAATGAATTATAAAAATATCTAAGTTATTACAAATAGTGCTATAAAAAAGGAATACCTATTTATTTTGATATTTTGTATATACGAGTTAGACCGCGCAACATAAATCCTCAATAAGGGTCATCTTTGGTTGCCGTAAACAAGTGCACAACGAATAGGGTGCCTTTGCTTTGCAGTTGATTTTCAATTTACAAATATATTTCTTTATAAATATTTTTGTGTTATTTATTGTTTGAGCGTCGGATTAACTTACATTTATAATAATTTAAAATATATTGGTACTTGGCCGGATTTGTACCTGTACCCTCCAGATCGCAAGGTATCAGTATACAAATGAGCCACCGTTTAATTGAAAGTCAATGAAAGTAAATTGAACTGAACTGGTTTGTGTGATTTTCGAGTGTTTGATGATGATGTGGTTGTGTGTTACCAAGTGATTTCCTAAAAATCGCAAATGACTTTTATTTAGATGTTGCAAGCCTATTGTAGGTTTTAAAGTTAGTAAAATAAAATATCTGTGGGATTTCTATGTAAATTACGTTCGTGTTTAATATCAAACATAGTTTTTTGGTAATACATAGAATATATTATTTAATCTGTGGTAGTACATAATCTTACATAGTACATAAAGTGCCTACATATGTTTCCAAAAACGCTTTTATAACTTACTAGGGAGATATCTCACAACACTTACAATGTGACAATAGGGAAGATGCACAAATTTTATTTTTGTGTTTATTTTAAGGAACTACATTTGGAATAGAGTATATTTAAAAATCAAAAAAACTGTCTTTTTCTGCATAAAAATAAGCTTTGAAATTGACAATTTCTTTTTTCGCGCCAAAACCGGCTGGCGTGACGTTTGACGTCAGATATGTGAGTGTACCTCCTTTTCTTCAAGGACTTTCATACTTTTGCATTTTTTTCTCTACTCTCGAGACCTAATTTATTAGAATTTTAAATGACTGATAATGTATGGATTTAATAATTTGATACTCCGGAAAAAAAGCCGCGTTGACCATATTTTTGCCAATGTGTTCATCTAATAACAATCATATTGTTTTAGACTGACACAAAATCGGGAAAAAAGAGATTTCGAGCTGTGAAGACGACTATGATGTTAGAATATACTTGTTATTCTTCATCTGCTTGTTGCACAAATACAATAACAAAGTTGTCTGTAACTTTTTATTGTAAAGATAAGAAATCATGTTAAAGTTTATAAACTTTGTGACAACATCTCTATGATTCTCATGCCCATAGATATAGGATATACTAGCGCGCTTATTCTAAATCTATGCTCATAACCCATATTTTTGAATGCTAAAGCAGAATAATTCCTTTGACACCTGAATCAGCAATAATAAAAAAATGAAAAATTCTTGGAAGCATTGAAAATACCTAGGAACCATAAATACATGGAAGGATGACTAAAATAACAACTGCACTGCATATCTTCATTCCTTTTTTCCTTAAGGTATTTAATAGTGGGTAAGAAAGAGACATGTGTTATGAGTCGTTTCATTATCTGGTACGTTGTCACAACTTGATTTGATTGATGAATTTGCTAGTGATGGGAATGAATTAGTATATTTTATCGATAGTTATGGTATCTGAAAATACTGATAATGTGCGTGAAAGAAAGAAAAAAATCTTTATTCAAATAAATCTGTTACAGATACTTTTGAATCGTCAATTGTTATTATTATCATATTTTTTGTGACTCTACCACCGGTTCGGAATAAGTAGCGTAGCGTAGGTACTAAATATTTAGCTTTCAATATGGAGGTCGTGGGTTCAATTCTCACGGGGATTACTATTATGTAAGCTTCGATGACGTCATTCTCTAAGTTGTGCAAGAATATGTTTCCTTAGACCAAACTATTCAACTTGGCCATAACAACTTCGTGAGGGAAGCTAGGAGGTATCAGTTGGGCTCGGCGGCATTTGACAAGTTACGTCAGGTCTTCACGTCGACGATTCAATAATGCTTACAAACAAAAGTCTGAGCAATGCGTCCTACACGTACCAACATACACAGGTGAGACATTGACACGGACTACGAAATTGGTTCACTAGTTATGTCACTCAACGGTCAATGGAAGGGGCTATGCTCGGGGTTTCTCTTAAGGATAAAATGAGATTTACTAGGTGGAGACTCGATACTGAGTCATCTAGGTAGGTACTACCGCCAGGGCCGGATCTAGGGGGGCAGACGGGGGCACGTGCCCCGGGCGGCACGGTCAGGGGGCGGCAAACAGACTAATGGACCACTCATCATTTACCTTACTTGCCCGCGGAATAAATAATAGTACAAGTGCATGGCCATAGAAATACGACTGATACCGGAGCGCGGAGTAAGGCATGTTACTGAACTATTACATTTTTTGCATAGTTCTAAATAGGCGCCGCAGATCACGGTCAGCAGGCGGGTGCAGCTGCGATCTGAGGAATGACGCTGTATACGAAAACTCTCTCGTCGATCTCTATACAGGGCAGCAGTGTATTATTTCAAAGTTACGTAGTTATTTCTCTATGTTAATTGATGCCAACTTAGCTGCTTTAAAGCTATATCATTTTCATGATGGACAGCTACAATTGAAAAAATAAACAATTAAGCTCCTTTTACTTGCATCAAGCGACCACGTTTTTAAAGAAAATATACAAAATAAATTGGAAATAAAACGCCTTTTTCATCCAGTGTGACTTCGAAAAAGCTGAGGCGAGTAGTCTTATTTCATTATAGAACTTAATTGATTAATATCAATACCAATAATTGATAAATTGTAACTTTTTAATGACATTGCTTTTTTGCCGAGGTTAGGATGGTTATGAAACAGCTTAAGCGTTATTAGACCCCCGCTACGACGGATATACCGCAGAGCTTTTGAAAGTAGGGGGCACGCCAGTGCTTAGGACCCTTCAGAAGCTTTTTAATTCCGGAATCGGTGATGGTGCGACACCAAAGGTGAGGAGCAATGGCGTGGTGGTGTTCTTCTTCAAGAAAGGTGATTAAACCTTTTCCCTCTCTATTCAACCTATCGCAGTCCACTGTTGGACATTTGTCTCATTTTGCGCCAGATATTCCGGTCCTCCGTTTTTCTCATCCAGACTCCACCAGCGACTTTTCGCAAGTTGTCGGTCCATCGGGCCGGAGGGCGTCCTACGTTACGCTTGCCAAGACGCGGTCTCCGCTCCAGAACTCGTCTGCTCCAACGGCCATCGGTTCTGCGACATCATTACCCACTGCCACTTCAGTTCGCTAATCTGGCGAACTATGCCGATAATTTTAGTTCTTTTGCGGATAACATCATTTCTGATTTTATATATAAGAGTCTCCCAACATAGCACGCTCCATCGCTCGTTGAGTAACTTTGAATTTCTGAACCAATCCGCAGTCAGTGTCCATGTCTCATCTGCGTATGTTGGTATGGGTAGGACGTATTTCTCAAAGACTTTTGTCCTTAAGCGTTGCGGAATCGTCGACGTGAAGATCTGATGTAACTTGCCTGATGCCGCCCAGCCCAAATGAATCCTACTAGCTTCCCTTCCGAAATTGTGCCGGTCAAGTTTTAGCCCAAGTAAACTTATTCTTGGACAATCTGGAGAAGGACGCCACCGACGCTTATCAGAAACGCTACCGGTCTATAATTCTTCAAGAGAGCTTTATCACCCTTCTTAAAGAACGCTTGTGGACCACGCTTCCAGTGTAGTTCCCAGGTAGATGACGGCATTAAAAGAGCTCACCTAATGTCCTAAGGATGGGTTGTCCACCGGTGTTTAGGAGTTCTGTCGTAATACCGTCATCCCACGGGGCCCTTTCATTTCTCAGTTGCTTCAGTGCTGCACTAATTTCGCTAACGTCAACATCCGGGATATCCTACGTACAAGTGCCTTAGTAGGGCACGTAGATTCCAAGTGGTTTTTGGAAAACTTTGGGCCCCCTGTTCTCCTTAATAAGGTCCTTAATTAACCTTGTATTGAAATAGTAGAATTCTCTGCGAACGAGTTTTCGTATCCGCTTGGAGAGAGCCTAATATTCCGGGTATGATAAGTTAAAGTCAAAATTCATTTATTTAAATTAGGCTTACAAAAAGCACTTATGAACGACAAAAATATACAAAAATTACATTACAAAAAACAAATTTATTTCTTTGAACTGTTCTTTAAGAGAGTCACGTGGTCTAAGGTTGTAGATAAAAGCTCTCTTTGTAGCACAAATATTGTATCAATGTCGGCAGCCGTACCCCACAACGGTAGACCATACGACATTACATTATAAAAATGACTAAAATAAACTAATCTTGCCGTTTTTACATCTGTTACGAGTTATCTTAGATATTAAAAGCTTATTGAAGAATTAACGACCCATTACGATATTGTGCCACATCTTCAAGTTATTCTCCAGAGTCATTATGATCCGTCTCGCGCATATGTTTGACGATTTCCAGCCCTCCGAACAAGCCGGGTTCCTCAAAGGCTTCAGCACCATAGACTACATATTACATACGCTGTGGCAGGTTATACAGAAGAGCGGAGAGTATAACTGACCATTATGTTTGGCGTTTGTGGACTATGAGAAAGCCTTCGATTCGATCGAGACTTGGGCTGTGCTGTGTCATTCCCTCCAACGGTGCCTGACTTGACTACTGCTATATCGAATTGTTGAGATGTTTGTACGAGAGCGCTACTATGTCAGGCCGAGTACATGAAGAGCTTACCATTGGCTTATCATTGGCACCGAGGAGCAAGACAAGGAGATGTAATATCTCTGAAACTGATCACAGCTGCGTAAAAAGTTGCAGCTTTGTCCAAATGTCAATCAATTTGAGGACCTATTATATAAATTAGTGAAATAATATAGGATGATAAAGGTAAAAATAAACAAAAGAGGGTGGGGGCGGCATTTCTAAATTTTTGCCCCACCCAAAAAAAATTGAAGATCCGGCGCTGACTACCGCAGAGCTAGATATCGTCCCGCTAAATAAGATGAGGGTACTGTAGCTAGTAAAGTGACCTAGCATCATCACATTACACACCTCAAAGATAGCTGTATATCTCCACTATTTGATGGATCTTATTATAAATCCAGTGATCCACAGTTTATGACGTAAAAGGAACGTTTCCATATATTTTGTATGAGATTATTGATATGTGACGTCATTGCTCACTATTATAAATTGACCTAATAGTTATTGGTTTCAGTTTATTTAAAAATACAATATTGCAAGTAAACAACAGTGACCAATAAAACGACATATAACATAAGGTGCGCTTTTATAAAAATAAGGTTTGGTATTTTATTACAGATGGTGGAGAATACCGAATTGAATCAGCTTCGGTCAAATTTAATGAAGGTACAGCATTAAATTTTAATCTCCTTTTAGAAGAAAATTGATTGTGCAAATAATTGTCGGGGCAGAAGTGCTTAGCATAGATCCTGCTGTGGGTCTTCCAGTTCCAGTCGGGTCCCCGACTCATTTCATCCACTCTTGTTTCATCTTTTCATCCTTTGGGAAACTGTAATATTATAAAAAACCTTAATATATCTGCTGATGTTGCTTCGCCGGAAAGCCTAACTAAAATATCGATATGTAAAAGCCACATCACTAGTTGAAATGTTTACCTAGAAAATTTAAGTAGGATTTTTCGAGAAAAAGTAGACAAATACTGTTTTGGCTTTTATTTGAAAAGTTGTACTATAAGTAAGAAACATTTATTATATAGTTTACACACATTTCCTGATTTATTTAATAAAAATTTAACCAAAAACTCACGAATGAAAGTGAAGCTTTTCACCACTGCTTTCTTTTCTTCCCGAATGTGAACAACAACCGTCAATTACACAAGACATGTTTTTATGACCTAAAACACTTCATAAGGAACGAGCACACATAAAGATAAATCACTATCTGAGCGTAAATTATACAGAATATATTTTTCTTATAATCAGGAGCCGCCAAACCACTGACAGTACTATAATCTGGCCATGTGAGCAAGGTGTTAAACTGTGTTTAACAATCTTTAAGAATGCACGTCAAAATGTGATTTTTAATTTAGTAGTATGCTAATTAAGTCCAATGACAAAATTGTATTGAGTCCACTGACAGATGTGACGACCTGCTAATTATGATAACAATGTTTAGTTTGCTGTCTCATTTTCGCCTACGCAAAATCGTGTAAAGAGTGAGAGCATCAGGTATACGTTTTTAATCGCTATTTTAGCCCGGATTCCATGTTTTAGTCATATTTCTATGGAAAATACACCAAGTTTAATATTGTTTTCTTATATAACAGTCACAAGAACATACAAACTTACACAATTATGATATTTATGATATAAATAAAATAATGATTTTTTAAAACAAAGGAAATTATTATTTCTTCTTTGTTCCTGGTTCATCTTTAGAGTGTAGTGTAAGTGCCATGGATGAGGACTGCACAGGGCAATTCCATGTGGAAATCCTCAGGTCAGCAGTTTCCAAGCAGTTTCTGCTCACACTGTGATGAGTTAAAATATAACCTTTTCTTTTTACTTTCATTATGATGTTTGGTGATGAAAAACAATCATTTCTAGATTATCAGTAGACATTATGCTTTGATATTTCAATAAAGTACCGTAAAAAGTTCATAATTCGCATCAGGCTTATTGCGGTTTGTAAAACTCACTTCCGAAAAAAATAAATTACAACCATGTCAACATTAACTTTGGTAGTTTCCTGGAGTCTGCTTTTACAGTCCTAAATTTCATTTTTATTCGAAAAATGCCGACTTTTTCGTTTTAATGTTCACTTTTTACTAAACCTTTAACGTCAAAATAATATGTCATACATAGATGACGTAAATGACAGTGATTGGTGTTTTATTTTACGTTCCGTTACAAGTAATTTCAATTCGTAATTATTTCTTAAAACCAGCGTTAAATAAATTACAACCATGTCAACATTAACTTTGGTAGTTTCCTGGAGTCTGCTTTTACAGTCCTAAATTTCATTTTTATTCAAAAAATGCCGACTTTTTCGTTTTAATGTTCACTTTTTACTAAACCTTTAACGTCAAAATAATATGTCATACATAGATGACGTAAATGACAGTGATTGGTGTTTTATTTTACGTTCCGTTACAAGTAATTTCAATTCGTAATTATTTCTTAAAACCAGCGTTAATTAATATATAAACCTTACGGTGTCCCTTTTTTATGGTATTTTAACATTTTAATTTCAAAATATTCATTTATATTACATATGCATGTTCCCTATTGAAATTGGTACTATGGCTGATGAATATATATATGAATATGGTTATGAATACGAAGGTTGCAATTTAGGTGAAGAAAAAGCATTAATATGCTGCAATTAGCAATATATGTAGCAATTTTTTAGGGAGATCATGAGAACAAATGTGTTTTATAGGTTATTATAGATAGTGATTTTTGAGGAATGCTAACTATATATACGTAAGGGGTTTTTGTAAGAAAAAGTTTGAATTTATATTTAGGATGTTTACTTGTTGAGAATAAAAACATATTAATTTCCTTTAACATTGCTTCTGTCATGATCAGGCGTATCACTTCGCACCAGGTGACCGCACTGGCTGTCCCGTACAGTAATGGCACAACATTATTTAATTTCACAAAATATTCAGAAACGAAACCTATAGGCTTGAGTTGAGTGGGAAATTAGGATGGTTTTGTTCAGAAAATAACCTAATAAATTGCAATTTAAGGGGGAGATTCAGTCAATTTAAAAATGGCACTACTCCCGTGACATACGCCACACATTAAAAATATATGACCCGAATACTATGTCATTAACAATGAATCGGTTAAAATAAAATATCGCATAATAATTATGAAATTTCAGATTTTATTTTATCACAGCCTTGTGTTTGTTCTTGGTGCCATTGAAATATATTTGTGTCACATTGATTTGGGGTATCAACTATGTCGTCTATTAAGGACAAAACTCTCCTTCTAAAAACTTTCATTTGAGTTTCAGTAAATTCACGGACTTCTGGTAATAAACTTAGAAGAAACATTCTGCGCGAATCGTCAATCCTTTCCATGGTTTGATTCTCGAATTGCCTTACTATGGGTTCTAATGTTCGGATTCGCTTTTTGGGATGCTCTGAATTAAGATTATCTATAGCAAACAAATGTCGATACGGTGCTTCCTCATTTTCAAGTACTTCAATATTTTCTTCATCAGTTTCGCCTTCTTCAATGGTGGGTGTAACAAAACTGACGTTTTTTGGCAGTAACTTGACGAAAGGGAGCACAAATTCCATGTCATCGTGTAAGTAGTACTTTTTCTTCATCGATCCATCGGGATTTCGCCGCAAGCTCCGAATGAATCCATAACGTAGATTTTTCCATTTTTCTTTGCACTCTCCAACTGTAAAACATACCAAAAATAATACATATCAATGTCAACTTTGTGATGTAAGTAAGAAATAAAATTGTAAAGTAGTGTAAAATTTTAATGAGCAATCAAAATCATACAAAGGAACACCTACTCATTGGAACTATTAGGTAGGTATAAAACTTGATTAAAGTAGGCAGAAAGTTGTGCATGGAATATCAACTGTCTGATTTACGCCCATATTCCTAAGAGAATAAGGCTGAAATTAGTTTCATTTATACTACGCCACAAAGTGCTCAACGATTCGTGTTGTTGTTGCTCAAAACACCACAATGTGTTTCATATATCAATAATTATATTGGTCATCTATGTAGAAGTAAAGTTGATAGTAGTAGTTAATTAGAAAATTATTTGTTAAAGCTGTTAAATTGAACAATGCCTTTGTAGCTACATAACATTAGATAATAACTTACCTGTTAATTTAGTTTCATTTGCAACTTCGTTCCACGTTTTGTCTGTTATTTCTTTTTTGGCATAATCGCTTAAATTGTAGTTGTACAAACATGGAAACTTTTCTATACACTTCAACAACAGTAAGTTTTTGTCCATATCCATTAGATATTACAACAATACGCTCACGTATCGAAGCGACGTTGCCGATGCGCACCGTGAGACTGGCGAGCCATTTGGTTGGTCGCCGCATGTCGCCGACATGACGCGCGATGTGGCGGGAAGCCGGTGTTGCGTTGCTGTTGCTATGACGCAGGCCATTATAGGCGATAACACATTTGCATGCGGCGGCATGGTTTTATCTACATAAAGAAACATAAATGCATTACAATATATAACACAAATTCACATTGCATGTTTTTTTATGTTATATGAGTAAAAGTGCAGTGTTGAAGAAAATTGATAACAGTGTTGACGAAAAATTATGACTAACTCATAATTTTTCGTCAACACTGTGCTGCACCCGTCACACGAGACGACAGATGTAAGGTCTCTTATACCCAGTTATTTTAGTAGCATTTTAGTAACACTCCTATTTCAAGGGACGATATCTGGCACTGCGCTGGTACCTAAAGTAAAGGTCAGTCACGGTGCAATATGTTATTTGTACCGTCACTCAGTACTTACCGAGCCTACCACCCTGGAATCGTAAGAATTATTTAATATGGTTAGTCTCAGCTGGATAACCTTACTTACTCTGAGCGCACTAGACCACCGTGGCAGGACTAGGCAAAAACCACATACACACACCCTAACCCTTCCTATATAATCTTTATTTCCTTTAAACTCTCTTATATTTCTAGCTTGGCAACATACTCGTTGCTGAGTATATCCCCCCAAAATCATTTTATGTAAAATGTTGCTAAGACGACCACATAAGGTTTGCGCTGTGAAAAAGATATCTGATCTCATGTAGAGCCAAGCGTTTGAATCTACGCGGCCTAACTCTACTGACCTTTACTTCAACAAATTCTTCATAGTGGCCAGATATTACGTTTCTCTTCAGTCGTGGAGGTGATGCAAATATTTAGTTTCAGATCTGAAGTAAGAAATGAAACAGCCCAGCTATACATGTTTGCTGGTATGTAGAATTTGCTGAAGTAAGGGTCGGTAGAGTTAGGCCGTGTAAATTTAGAAGATTGTCTCTACATGAGATCAGATGTCTACTTCACTATCCAACTTTTTTTGTAACTTGCTATAAAGGCAGTCTTTAGGGTTTATTTTTTTTAAGTACGTATTAATAGGATTTTGTCTGACTACAGTCCCGTGTGAACTTTATGTCTTTATTTATAAAATGGTGTAAGTCTCATATAAAATTCCACCTTCCGTCCATTTTGGGGGATGGGGGCGAAATCATAAGTTTATGAGTTTTTTGTAACTGTAGTGTCGGTGGCTCAATAGAATCTGAAGGGTGCAGGTGAAAATCCCGCCACGTACCAATGTTTTTTCGAATTTTCGAAATTATATGTACCTACGTTTATCCGACGCTCATATGGAGAAGGAAAACATTGTGAGGAAACGTGCGCACGCCTGCGAAGAGATTCAAAGGGTTTGCGTGAAGTCGGTCAATTCGCACTGGGCCCGTGTTGATGACTAAGGCCGTACCTATACACCCGTTATGGGTAGGGTCCTGCCCCTCGGAGGAGACGTGTTGAGCTGAGGATACTAAACTTAGATTACATACCAAATTTCAGCTTTCTAGCACTCCAGGAAGTAACCAAACATTTTGATTTCATCAGCGGGTCAGTGACGAAATTGGCGTATTTCAGATATTAATAAAATATAAAGTTTAAGAGCTATTCAATTGAGACATTGTTTAGTTAGTTTATTATCGACATCATACCCTGAGAATATGAACTATCTGGTACACCAGAAACGAACCCTATGACCATATGAGTACTTACTGCCATCATTATATCACACATAAAAGAAAATATTTTTAAATTGTGCCACCGGCAGGTGTCTAACTTACTAGTTTTATCCGGATTCATCCGGTAGGCGGAAATAAACCGAGGCTCGAGCTACCCGAGGCCTGCAGAGATATCGCTCGTCCAGCATTTAACGAACGGAGACGCATTTAGTTCCAGCTTTGCGATTTTGGTTCTATGTTCACACATTTTCTTTTAAAAAATTCCACGCTTCAGCAGCCACTTCATACGAAAATAAACATTACCTCTAGTCAAGTTTATGTAGCACTAGTTGTTTTTATGTCCTTCTGATGTTTGCATCAGGATTCGTACAAGAAAAAAATACGTTTTATTTGATTAATTACAGTACTTTTATATGTAACGGTTCTTTTTATCTATCAATAATAGTTATCAAGTATAGTGTCTATGTATTGTTTTTCTTTCAAACCATTTTGTAACATAGGTATATTACAATGCGATTTGTCAAAGAAGTTACATTGATTTGTTGTAGTAACAAGTTAAGGGTGAAAGTCCTCTACAGTGCGTTTTGTTTTGTCGTAAATTCTTGCCACGGACGACGAATTTGTGGAATTAGTTGCTACCGGAGATATTTCCTGCGCGATAGGACCTAAAAAAAGAGTGTATTTCAAAGGCAGGTAACGCATTTCAGTGCTCTCTGGTATTGCAAATGTACATGGGCGGGGTGTTACTTACCAACCATCAGATGAGCCGTTTGTCTTTGTTTCCCTCTATACCATGAAAAAAGGTTGTAAGAGGTTATGGCGAAAATCCATAAAAGTATAAATTGCAAGAAACTTAACTTCACATAGTAGTGGTCAAGGTTTAAATTAAATATACAAATAATGCTTATACTATTGGCTTTAAAAGGGTGACTTGAAATACTTATATCTGCTTAGCTGCTAATTATATTTGAAATTTTAATGAAATATCTGATTATGAATGTTTTTTCATTTGTACAATTTCAATGTTCAAGTGCACCTCAAATTAAGCTCTTATGTCTCACCGCATACGGTTCAAATTTTAGTCCGGCCTACAAATGTTAACAAAAACATATCAACAATAAAAGTAGGTCGATTGTGCATCCGAGACGATGTATAACGAAATGCAATGCTATAAAATTAGATATTCAATAAAGAGCAGGGGGGTCGAAGGTCCGCCATATTGAAGTTTCGGTCTAGAGGGGGCTACGGGCGAAGGGGAGCGCGCATGCGTAGTAGGGCAACCCGCACCCTGTTATAGGGCCGGGATCTCGGCAAGAGTGATGTCAAAGAACACGTTATTCTCGCCCCTCATTCAACTAACCTAGTACGGCTGAATAGAAAGGATTAATGATAAACTATCTAATAAGTTGTTTCTCGGCCTCACATAGTATTTAGAAGCCGAGAGGGGATCTCAAGAAGTAAGACATACGCACGTTGACGCCCGGACAATGACAGGCAACGGCTGATCGGGATGTGACTCATTATTATCAAGTGAACTATATGTGATTGGAATCAGGATATTTATATATCATAACACTACTAACTTCGAAGTGACTGTGCTGTGAAATAACTAGTGTGTGCAGTATCTGTCGGAGGTAACAATAAACATGGGATGACATCAAACACGGATTCATGGAAAAGGTTTGGCGTCGAGTCGGCCTCCATTCCTCCCGGAAGAAGAGGGATGGAAGTGGCACTAGCGGGGAAGTGACATCGTCCGTCCCGCCTGAAGCTGAATACCAAAATATTCACACATTGAGAACTGCCGACTTAATAAGGCAGAGACAAGGGGAAGAGAAGTCTACTCTTCGCTCGTCTTATATCATCAGAAACGGTGATAACTTTATATTAGTCGAGAGAAGGCGCAGAAGGCGCCGTAGAAGCGGAACAAGGGCTTCCTCCGGGGAGTAGGCATCACACACCGCCTGTTGAGGAAAATACACGCACAGAAGTAAAGCGTAGACCTCCAGCTCGCCTTAAAATCTTCGGTATACAATGGCCGTTGCATTCTAGTGATACAAGGTCAGTACCCTTATAAATAGTAAGACATTTCAACCATATCAACAATCAATAAATAATATGTACTGTAACTATTAATCCCATCCATGATAGGCAAGAAATAGCTGTTTGTCATGTTTCAATAAACATTTAGGTTCCTAAATTTGCGCAACGAATTGTCATTAATCTAGTTGAAAGTATAATTTGAAACCTAGAGACTCCGTGTTTTCATCAATACTGCATCTGTCATGGGCAGGCGTGTCACTTACTATCAGGTGATTTATAATATAAGAAGGAAAAGGTGTTATATGTGCTTACTTAAGTTATTCTGTGTCACATTTCTTCTTATTTTCATTTTTATTTTAAAGCGTTTGGAAATAGCCGGACTACCGTTATATTATCAACTACATAACTATGTAGTGTTACATGAGGTACCCCTCAATGCATGAGGCAAATTTAGACCAAAACCTAACAAGTTGGTATAGAGTGGCCTACTAGTCACGTTGCTAGTCTGAGAGGTTAGCACGGACAGTGGAGGCTTTGACACCGTAAGTTATACTCTGGGAATATACTCGTATTACTTAAACCTGTCATTTAAAGAGGTCCCTAGAATGTTTCCTTGATCTGTTCTTCCAAATTGTTGTGGTTGACCTCATCATTACAGCGTAATATTTTCACTACTCAACTAAAGCCTTCTATAATGATATCGACGCGGCCTTATCTCTAGAAGTCGACATAAATCGCCTACCCGCCACCTTTCCAAGTAGTAAATAACATTATTCCATTTCGCTTTGTAATACGTTTTATGAGATGAAGCCATTATTGTGTATATTATCTAGTAATTTAGAAATAGGTTAGTAACTTTATGAGGCGTTAGATTCATTATATCCAACGAATATTATACCGCAATACGGTGGTAGATTGCGCGACATGATTACAATACGGTTGACTTATGCAAACATGCAGTATTATATTGCATTTGAAGCACACTATGTCTTAAGCCATTTATAGGTAATTTGTTATTTATATTTTTATTTTCTGTAATAAAGTATAAGTAACTTAATAAGAACTCTGTTATACAAACGTATCTGATCTAACCTTTCATTACAATTTAATGCGTTCGTCTTCATCTCATCTCTCTCTCTCATCGAGTTCATCATCATCATCAACTCATTAAACGTCCCCACCGAGGGGCACGAGTCTACCCGTATAGGGGTGATTAGGCCTTAGTCGTCCACGCGGGCCCAGTGCGGATTGGACGACTTCACACACAACCTTCAAATCTCTTCGCAGGCGTGCATGAAGGTTTCCTCACGATGTTTTCCTTCACCGTAAGAGCGTCGGATAACGTACATATATTTTTCGAAAATTCGAAAATACATTGGTACGTGTCGGGATTTGAACCTCAGCCCTCCCGGTAGGAAGGCGACAGTCCACACCACTGAGCCACCGACGCTCTATCGAGTTACAAGTTAAATAATTATAATGGGACCCAAGTGGTCGGCCTTTCATTTGCCATCCCGAGGTCCCGAAAACCTCACGAAGATGGATAGTTCGGCACCACAATCACAGACTGCTTCTGAAATATCCCTTATTCATAGTTTTCCTGGTACTTCAAGGATTTAATGCGTTAATAGTTATATATACAGTTATACTTGCACAATTAATTCGATAATTAAATAATAAATATCCACTGACATTCACACAGCGCCATCTAGCCCCAAGTTAAGCGTGAAGCCTGTATTATGGGTACTAAATACGGATAAACTTAATTATATACATTTTTTTTGTAAATACGCACATATTATACATAGAAAACACCCAGACCATTACAAACAGACATGTTCATGCATACAAATGTTTGTACTGCCCGGGGATTGAACCCGGAACCCTTGGTGTCGCAGTCGACCTCTCAACCGCGGGTCTCTCTCAAGGGTATCACTTTATAATGTCGTCTTCGTGGGTACCTATATGTAACTTCATATCGTATCGATAAAAAATGGAGAATCTCAATTTCTCCCGCACATAACAGGCTTTAGAAGGGCTGTGTTCCGGGTTTTAGGCGCACGTCTGGTGTCGGTCGCGGGTAAACATAATAAATAACTGTTGTTTATCAGGGGCCAATCGAGCAGCTATAGGCAGGCAGTAAAATTACTAGATACTGAGACCTAACATCGGGAGGATGCAGGTTCAAAATCTATGTGTATCTTGGCGAGGAGTATATCGTCTCTTTTACTTATGGTAGTGCACTGCTGGATATGGGTCTCTCGCATTCTGTGCCAGATAAATAAAAATAATAATAAATATACACTGACATCTAGTCCCCAACTAAGTCATGGATAAACATACTTATGCGTATGTACGTACTTATATATGTATATGTAAATACCTACATCTTATACATAGAAAACATCCAGACCAATACAAACAGACATGTTCCTGCACACAAATGATTTTACTCGACGGGCAGTACAACATTTGTGTGCATGACAGTCGAACCCGGGACCCTTATGGTGTAAGAGCCGACATCTCGACCATATAGATCTCAATAATATAGTATTTTACATACGAAAAATTTTTTTTGTCACGTAAAAATTGACGATTAATAATACGTTCTCTTTTGAAACATTAACTACAATAAATTTTGAACTCTACATTACAATTCTAAACTCTAGCAAAATATAATGGAAAAAAAAATAATATGAAAAAATGGGATACACGTACCAGTTTTAAATTTTCATATTTATTTTATATATTGATGTCAATCTTAATATATTCAATTCAATATAATTTGTAGCAAATTACTTATTCCGTTCTCTAACGGAAATATTCTGGAACTTAAAGATTCCTTGATAGAAAAGCTGTTAGATACTGATAGAAAAATATGGGTATATTTTATCCGTATACTTAATGTAACAAAGTGTTTATATTAATTTCAGTATATTATTATGAAAAGGTCTGATCCGTTTTCGTCTAGATAGAAGTTAGAAGTTTTCGACCTAGATGAACAGTTTTCATGCAGAGCTAAGCTTCTGAATTTACACGGCCTGGCTCTACTGACCCTAACTTCAACAAATTCTACATACCTATTAAAAGCTTCGCCGTTTCGCCACTGTCGCGGAGGCAATGCGAATATTTGGTTTCTGATCTACAGTCAGCCACGAAACAGCCAAGTCACACATATTTACTGAATGTAGAATTTGCTGTTTAATTAATTTAGTATCGACATCATATCCTGAAAATATGAACTATCTGGTACATCGGAAATCAACTCAGAGTTAAACAAAACGACGAAACACTTCGAGAAAAGATAGGTCGAGCGCTTCGCTTGGCTCGTCTTGGCGGGGCACCCCATATTTAATCGACGATTGGTGTCCCATTAAAAAAATAGCAATAAAATGATTAGAAATCCTCCAAATCCAAATATTTAGTGAATGCTGCTTTTTTGTATTGGATTTTTTTGACGATCTTAGGGCTCCTGTCTTCGTTAATTTTGGATGCTATGATGTATTTGCATTACCTAATAAACTTTTTTTACCAGGCACACGTCTATCACCCGCCGTTTCTGTCGCGGCCGGCGTTCCCGAGACGACAACGAGCTCTACCGCTCCAATAGCTTCAAGTTCGAGAGATTCACCAGGGAGCCACCGGCTGATGAGTTCGCGTCAGGATCTCAGGTAAGTGCAACATGAGTAAAATGCGAGTCTATTTTCTGACAATAATGTATATATAGAAAAAAAAGAAAAATGATTTATATGAACCAAAATTTAAAAAAAAATCCCTTTGCCATTTCGCGGAATCTTACTTGGTAAAATTGACCGTTCGTATATTGTCCCGTTTTAATGATAAATGACTCACACACATACACACATGTTTGA
The DNA here is from genome assembly GCA_019425675.1 of Leucinodes orbonalis. NCBI lineage: Eukaryota > Metazoa > Arthropoda > Insecta > Lepidoptera > Crambidae > Leucinodes > Leucinodes orbonalis. The sequence goes on from PQWD01006036.1 coordinate 85,876, forward strand.
GAAGTTCTTTATTTTTTTGGGCAAAGATATTAAAATAAAATACCGACGAATCGGTAGGTAGGTATATAGTTTTTTAACATAGTAAACATGCTACACATATATGGTCCTGGTTGGAATATACATACATTAAGCGAGTGAGTATACATTACCTCATTAAGGCCTTCTCTTTGTGGAGCAACGGGCGTTGTGTTTGCATAAATTACGTAGAGCGTCAACATTATTTAATCCTAGATATTAACTTGTTTGAAACTCAACGATTTATACCTGTAAGGTATTGAGGAGCTTTGTTCTCACTTTTATTCTAATTATAGCTTTGCTGTGATGGAGTGCGACACTTTGATTCTTACTTTGCTTTTAGGTTTTCTTAATAATTCTTAAAAATATAAAACAAAAAGTTATGCTGAAATAGAACTGATTTTATTAAATTAATTCCTATTCTCATAATTATATAATTAAAATCATAAACCACACTCGCGCGCACACACATTTACACACACGCACCTCACAAAAACACACACACACACACAACACACATACACCTCACAAACACAAACTACTGTACTATTGTTATTTCGTTTTTGTATGATTACTCGTATAATACGAGTAATTACGAATAGGTGGTTAAGTCTATTTGTAACCATCCTGTGGAAGAGCGCTGCTGTCTGCCACAAGCAATCAAGCTTAAAGGGGAGCACCAACTACTAGCACCAATACCTGTAATAGACTAAGTGGCTCAAATAAAGTTTTTGTATTTTTTTATATATACTTACATTTACACGACATTATCTGGCATATCTAGTAAATAGTTATTTCGGTAAAGGCAGATTAATTATTTATATTACTTGAGAGAAATGATGTCACCGAAAGCTTGCCAGATCAGCAAGATAAGGTTGAATCAGATGAGTTCGGGAGTAGAGACCACTATTTGTCAAGCATAGCGTAAAAAGTCATTAAATATCTGACATATGATTGGAACCTATGTATGTTCAATGGTAGACAAGGAGAGGGGGGTGTTGTTCAGATAGGCTACGTACAGCATTTGGTAGAGGTCTTACCTTATACGTAAGAGTTCGATTATCAATCAAATAATATACGATCCTTTTGGTGTTGCGGTTGAGACGTCGACTGCAACACCAAGGGTTCCGGGTACGATCCGCGGGCGGTACAAACATTTGTATGCATGAACACGTCTGTTTGTAATGGTCTGGGTATTTTCTTTGTCTAATTTGTATGTATTTACAAAAAAAATAGGTATGTGTATCCGTTGTTTAGTACCCATAATACAGACTTCACGGTTAACTTGGGACTTGATGGCGCTGTGTGAATGTCAGTGGATATTTATTTGTTTAATTCGTGACCAAGACAGCCCAGCGATACCCGGCTCTGGCCGAACGGGCCTCTGGGATAGACCTCGGTGATGAAACTCATAAGGATTGTATTCATCCTATACGCCACTCGTAAATGCGGTTTTCCACCTCCAAAAAAACCTTTCCATAAAATTCTATCATAGAAACGGAATATGACACAGTATATTATGCAATGATTATTACTCTTTACATGAACAGAAATGTTTTTACCGCTCTACTTTCCAAAAACCGATGTTTTCTTTTAGCCAGCTTAAGCAATGAAATATGACCCGCTGGAATGGAATAATCTGTATGGCATGAATTATGGTTGGAATAAGGACATTTAACATGAATAAAGTCATCTTGTTTTTCGTTTTGTTTGCTAGGAAACTAGTGTAGTTGTATTACCTACAGTGTTATAATCTTCACGTAATATGAAACCCACATAAGTAACTACATAATAATTATTTTTCCTATGACGACGTTTGTTTTCGTCGTGACGAGGAAATAAATCCCAATAACATGATAATCACACCAAAATATCGTATGTCTATTAATGGAGATGGGTTTTATGTTCTTGCATTTTGTTGATTTCAAAAGATATTTTTATGCACTTAATAATGAATGGATGTATTTCTTTTGCTTTTGTGATCATTGCAATTACATCAATTTTTCAGTAACTATTGATACAACAATCACTCTTTCGTTTGCCTTTACCTTGAAGACTCGAAAACTAAACGAAGATGTCTTTGTCTGTGGAGCACCGCTGGCCACCACTACGAACTTCCTCGTTGCTTTTGTTTTGATTATAAGTACCAACCATTCGTAAACTCCTTTTTGCTTTCCTACATCGCATAGCAGACCGTTAGTACTTTGCTGTAGGAAGGTTATATAATCTACAGCTAACTGCTAGATAACAGTACACAGCAACAAGCTGGCGATGTTGTTTTTGCTTATTTACGAGGTAGTATGGCGCCAAGCTTTATGACTACCGTAATTTGCCACCGACAACTTGATTAAGTACCGTCAATCGTCTTAGTAAATTGGCAGGAACTATAACCAAAGCGCGGTATACAGCACAAGTACATTGCATACAAACCGTAGTACCTTGAGGACAACAAAATCAATGTCAAAACAAATTGAAACTCATCTTGCTTATCCAATATTCAGTGCCATCTTTATCGTCGTCTAATACAATTTTCCCCATGATATTTACGATGCGGTTCAATAGGGGTCCCTTTGCGGAAATCCTCTCTCGGCGCGACGGTAAAGTGGAGTCTTTGTGAGGAAGATGGCTCATCTAGATAAGAGGTTAACGCTTTCAGTTAGGAGTGCCTTCTGCCATACAAACTGCTCCTACAGGCTCTCTGTAAGGAAAAGATTTCATGCCTCAACTTCGACCGAATATAAATATGCGAAGCTTTAAGTTTCAAACTATGGTTTTTGTTTCATTATTAAAAAATAACGAATCCAATAAAATAAACTCGTCCATCTTAATTTAAAGTATAATTCTGGCGATTCTTGATTGAATGGAAATATCTTAGTGTTTTTATACATTAGCAATAGTCATACCTGGAGGTCTTTCATATTTTTATTCAATAAAAAATACCCTACGAGTATTTGAAGGTATAATCATCATCATCAGCTCATTAAACGTCCCCAACGAGGGGCACGAGCCTACCCGTATAGGATGATTAGGCCTTAGTCGTCCACGCGGGCCCAGTGCGGGTTGGATGACTTCACGCAACCTTTGAATCTCTTGGCAGGCGTGCGCAGGTTTCCTCACGCTGTTTTCCTTCACCGTAAGAGCGTCGGATAACGTACATATATTTTTCGAAAATTCGAAAACACATTGGTACGTGGCGGGATGGTGTCGACTGTGCCCGGTAGGAGGGCGACAGTCCACACCATAATATGATGTCTTATATGAATATGATTTACCTCAACCACAGTATTTTATTTCAAAAGTTTATTAAGCCTTATAGCATAGAATAATCTATATGCTTTTTGAAATTGTTTTATGGTATTAATTATACAAAAAGAGATTTCCTAGTGTATGTGGATAAATGGAAACTTGTAAGCAAAACAGAAAGAGCATTAAAACATGTACTTTACTATTTATAAGCTTTTTGTTGGTTTTACTACGAGCGTATGTTAACACTCGTAGTTACAGACACCTAAATGATAATGTTGGGGACCAAGTTTATTTTGGTGTATAAAAAAAGAAATAATTCCAAATTTTTCGCCCAAATGATATTTAAAGTTATGCCACGAGCCTGCATGGAAGCAGATACAATTCACCGGCAAGTCTGAATATTCATGACAGCGAATTCCAAGCTTTACACGGTTGAAGATAGTGTGCGCCTTACTTTTATTTTATAGTTGCGAGGTGCTCATGTTTTATGAAGCAGGCTCGAAGTTCTATCAACCGTATTGTTATATAACTAAAGTACTCATTCGGGCAAAAATAACACTATGAACATTTTACCATGATTTGAAGGAAGTTATGTTCATAGATGACCCATTTGGTGTAGCGGTTGAGATGTCGAGAGGGTTCCGGGTTCGACCCCGGGCAGTACAAACATTTGTGTGCATGAACATGTCAATGGTCTGGGTGTTTTCTATGTATAATATCTATGTAAATATTTACGTTGTTTAGTACCCATAATACAGGCTTCACGCTAAACTTGGGGCTAGATGGCGCTGTGTGAATGTCAGTGGATATTTATTTATTTATTATTACAGAGCCCAAATGCCATGTAGTGCAAAATGATAGTATTCCCTTCATAGCAACGACCACTAGGCTGAGTAGTCGTTGCTTGATAGTATTTATAGGGGCATGCTTACATCTAGGTATGTATGTTGTATATTTTTTGAATTTAGATAAGAAATATTTCAACATTTTTACAGAAAAAAAATGCAATTAATATCCTCATATTTATACGATTGTGTTTAGATAACAGATCAGAATTAGGTTCTTTTATGTGACATACTTACCTATCTTCTCTCATTAACCTAAATGTACTACCAAATATATTCGTAGGTAGGTATAAATTACTACTATGTATTAGTAGTACTAAATTACCTAATATAATAATGGTTTCGAGCGTGGTTCATTAAGTCTCTACCCAGTATTGTATGTAATTGTCAATTTTTAATCCAATTCGTAATTTATGTACCAATGCCAAATACTATCAATTTATAATGTCGGTTTTGTGATTAAAATAAAACATTAGGAAGATTGAGAATTATGTATTGTTGGGACATTAACGATTTTCAAACATTGGAGGGTCTTGAACAAAACTTCACACAGTGAAACGCACATCAGTCCTTTTATGTACATATTCTAAGAGAGAAGCTCTGTGTTTTCAGTAACTGAATTTAATTTAAAAACCTATGTAATCCAGTACATACATTCTGTTCAATTCGATTGAGTGATACAAATGGAATACTTTAAAAGTAAAATTTCTGAATTTCCATTGCTAAAGTCCTTTATCTTTTTGTTAATAAATTATTTTTTATAAAGACCAGCAGATTATAGTTTGCCAAGATAATAATAAATATCCACTAATATACACACAGCGCCATCTATTCCCAAACTAAGCATTAGCTTAAACTACGGCTAAATTGAATAATTATATCCTTAATATTTTTGTAGATACATACATATTATATATAGAAACGCCTAGACATGTTCATGCAAACAAATGTTTGTAGTGCCCGAGGGTCGAACTAAGAACATAGTAAATAAACATCGTTATTTTTCATGCAGTTTACGCCATCTAGTTGAAAAAGTTGTAAACATAGGTATTCAAGTGAGACATTGCTTGTTTCGTTAAAGGTTGCTTAGATGGCTCTGACTGTTCATGTAGTTTACTAGAGCGCACAAAGATGGCGCTTGCAGGGCTAGAAACGATATTATTTCATTAAAGCTATTTAAGTATGTGATAAACAAAAGAGATATGAAATATGTATACTATAGTAGAGAGGAAGTATTTGTATTTTTGTGTATATGTTTGTAATGAGTAAACTCAAAAGCTACTGTTTCGATTTCAAAAATCCTTTCACCATGGTATAGCTACATTCACCATGAGCAACATATTGATGTACCTACATAGTGCATTTATGTTAATGGTATTATAATATAAATATACAATAGTTATGTGTATATAATGTAGCGTTCTTAACTAGTAATTTTTACCAGCAACTCAGGTACTTCAGCACATTACACCTATTTTTTCCAAGACAAATCATTTCCTACAAGCTTGTGTGAAATCAATAACAAAGAACTACTATATGGTAAATATTTGATATCGTCATAGGTTCCCATTAACCATGTCCTGTGGTTTGAAAGCCCATAACATGAATACAAGCGCACGGGTAGTGTGGTATTGCGACATAAATTTTGTGCACCACGTTGCGTGGGGCGGACATTAATATCATCTGCCCTATCAATTACGCCGGTGACCGCTGCCGACGGCCAATCTAAAGAAAATACGTGAAAAATTTGACACACCACCCTAATTTATTCTTCGAATATGCAGTTAGGGTTGGCGGCTTCTGTTGCCGGTGATAATAGTCCTTTCGTCAGTTGTACACCTTGTGAATTCTTTGAATAGACGTTTGTAAAACTAGTGCGTATAGCTCAAAACCAGTACAAAAAATACCATGATTTGGGTTTTATTTATTAAAGTTTATATTTTAACTTAGTTTTAGGTAAAATCATTGTTTTCTTCATTTATCTTTTAAATTTGATTAATGACACTTTCGTGCGGGGTTCTGCCGAACTTATACTTGTTATTATTTATTCTGTAGCCGTATACGAGCATGTCTGTGGTTTCAGTTTCCACTGTGAACAGTCTAGTGGTGTTTATTGTGAACATTTTTATTTCCACTCAATTCCCTAGTTTTATTCCAGGTCCCTTATGGTTTTCCGCTTATAGTGTTGCAAAGTTTGACCTAATATTTGCGTATATAAGTCGCAATATGTATGTCAGCCAAGATGATGATCGTCCAAGACGTGCCGACTGACGACGCTAACGACAATGAGTTTTTATCTCTATCTTTATTCATCTCAAAAACATTTTTATATAACCGTTGCATAAGTTTTGTAAAGCTATAGTTACTCCCTAAAGTCATCGGACATTTACGTTAAATTGGATCGGTATTGTTTTGTGTCTGGCTACTAAAAAAAACATATTGTCTATGGACGCACAGCCCTGTCAGCAATATAAATCACGTTATCCTGTCCGTGATCGCTATTGCCTCATCAACATACTAATGCGGGGAGCACCAGATGTGCCGCTAGTCTCGCTTCAGACTCAATGGATATAGGAAAAAAGACATTTACTCTTTATACTTTGTTGGCAACATGTTTGTCTAGACATTTACCTTTATACTTGTGGCATACTTGTCTGAATTCAGAAAAAGTTTTAAGGTACTAGACTTTGTGTTTTGTGACTTTTATTGAATGGATAGGTAAAGATCGACGTTATGCCCTAATAAGATTTCGGAGGAATGATCTTATTCCTCTGAGCACGCGATGAATGATTTTTAAACAAATAAGGACTAGATAAGTTATATGACTAAGCATACACTGATAATAAACCACATTGAACTAATAATATTTTAAAGATTATCAAATATTAATCTTCAAAATAAATTAGCATCACAACTATTGTCACTTTCGACTAAGTGACAATAGTTGTGACATAGCCTATCCAAAATCTATCACCAACGTGCCCGTCATTTGATACTAAAGCGAGGTGCAACAATGCATACCGCAGGGCGGAGGCGACGTCATCACAGCGATTAATTAGTGGAAAATGAACACCGGCTCGACATTTTCAATTACAACCCATATCCGAAAGCGAACTTGATTACGGAATACCCGAAGGGATCGGCGGCGATTTAATGTGGACTGTAACATGGTTTAACAGACGGATGGCTGCGCGCCGCGACTCTATCGGAGGCTGATTTGTGATACATTTACATATTTTAATCATGTATATTTAAAGTACAATTGGGCATTTGTTGTGATAAGTGATTACTACGCTAGCGACCGCCAATTAAATCATGGTAATGGGTTCGCTGACTGAAAAGCTTTTCATGTTTTTGCAGATTTAAAGGCATTATTGATGTGTTCAACATACTGTGTGAGGATGAACACTATAACGAACACTTATGATCTAATATTTGTGTGATAAGAATTAGTCTTTTTTTTCTATGGGCGAATGTATATTGAATTGTCTAGTCATTCGCCTACCTACGAAAAAAGCTTACTACTGTTGGCTGCAGAAGGCTTTTACAGTTTAATAGCTTGGCAGGCAGCAGCCGGGCAAGAGGAGGACGTAGATGGCTCTCATTTAAAAAAATACACATCAACCTCGAGCGGGATTCGAACCTCGCCTTCAAGGGTCGCGGGCAGGGCTAACCTAATTAATGTTTGGGTAGCGATGATTGATAAGAAATCAGACACAATAAAAAGCTTATGAGACTCGTCCTCCTAGCATTTAACGCTCGAGAAGTTTAGTGTAGGATTAGTTTCCTTTATTTAAAAAAACAAACCTACTAGAAAACATGTACTTCATGTGTAGACAAATTCCTTTAAACCATTGCTGGTTGACAGTTTAACAACAAAATAACTGTAACCATCGCATTTCATGCATAAAAATGCATTATCATCATCAGCCTATTACGGCTCACGAAAGGGCATAGGTTTTCCCACACAGCATAGCTAGCTTATTATATCGTATAGCTTATTATTAGCTGGGAGAGTTTGGGCGTTAAATTTTGTTCTATCTATACCAGCATTAACGGTGATAAGAAAAAGTTCACTGACCCGGGATCTGGAAAAGTATGAGTAAATATGTAGTTTCATGTCAAACCCTGTCCCTTATACAGTTACCATAATCGGCCTGCTGTTAGTAAGCCTCTCACGTAAATGCAAAAGCTTAACTTTACAAGGCGAAAAACTATACGGAGCGAAGGTACTGTCGAAACAGTATGTTCCACTAAAGTTTTCTCATAACGAAAGTGGTGTTTTAGCTCAATCCAAACTTTTCCTGCTGAGACTTTTTTATTTACCCATACAAAATATACGTATAACTTTTAGTCTTAGCTTCGACACGTGAATAAGTGCTCAGACTAGACGAGAAAAATCTCGAACCTGTATTTGTTCGGTCGATTATTATTAGCATAATAATCCACAGCGTTGTACTGTGCCATATGTCTGTGCTACCTTAGCCCTTTTGGGGCTAGATCTAGCACTTTTTACTATAGAAGTGAACACCGTTTTTAACTATAAAGCCCGAAAATGTCTAGCCCTTTTTCATGGTCTTGAAAATATAACCAAAACGTGAAGTTTTCGCCATGCTTATAACTATTTTCTCGCTGTTTCATCGGCCCCGAAGCCTTTTTTTCGACGCGCTATGATTTTTTCAGCATTTTCTGGACAGAAAATCTTTTGCTGGTAATTGAAGCTCCACACACTGCTAGTGGCCATGTTGTCAAGATGATCGCGCCAAAGCATGGCTTTAGTAAGAAAGACAAAAAAAAATAAGAATATGCCCGATAAGCACGTTGAGTTAGAAGATTCATAAGTCATAGACTTCAGCATTGCCTAGGTCACGCTAATTCTGCTGCCAGTCGTTAAGAAATAAATGAAACAACGTAATGGCTGGATTTTGGGCCTGTGTTTTTAGGTAATATGGCTGAGCTAGCGTCAGATTATTCGATTGTCCATGGACGTATTGGCATAACGAGTATGGGTAGGAGTTCTGTAACGAGAACTTCCATTACTTAGTTGATCAACTGAAATCAATTAGTTATTTCAATCTGATCAACTAAGTAATGGAAGTACAACATAATATCTCTCTAATAATATTTATTCTATTCAACCTATCGCAGTTTCCCCCCTTTTGATTAGTAATTTTATACCTGAAAATATGTAGATAGTAAGTACGACACCCAGTAGGACTAAAAATAACAAGTAACCAACACTGTAAACGACACATGTACGTGTAAAATTTTCCGACAAAACTGATCTCTAGACCCATTATTACCCCGTCAACAATAGTTTATAGAAACATTACCTGATATTAAAGGAATCCATTCAGGTTTATTGACTGTTAATCATGGCGGCAGTGGGGGAGCCTCACGAGAACTATCAAACTTTGACTATAACCTACTCTAGATTACACATAGTAATGTTGTGTTGTCATGTAACCACTTATAAAAGAGTAATAGTGGTTTATGGGTGATGCTATAACATTTGTTTTTATAGCTTAGTGTTTAGTTGTTCACCAATCGATAATATAAACGAAATTATAGTAGTAGTTGGCGAGCCGGCCGTATAAAAGTATACTATGGATCAGATACATCGAACATTTTTTTAATATAGTCTGAAAAACATACTAAAGATCGATACCCCTGAAAAGCCCTGATTTTGACCGCATGCAAAATTATGACCTCACTTAAGGTTGTAATCACAGATTGTTATTATAAATCTTAAGATACAAGAAAAAAATTAACGGGAAAATAAAGTGAGCCGATACTTGTTTGCCTTCTATAACAGCTAGTTTGGTTATTCGCCCTTTCTAAGTAAAACCCTTTCTATAACCCTAACCCTAAAACCCTTTTTAAGTAAAATTTCTTCTGCTAAAAAGATAAGCAAGTAATTTTTTAAGGGTATACACACAAAGCCACTTTCCATTGATGTACTTTTCACAAAACACAACAATCTTTTCAATTTCAATAATCCTGTGACAAATACGATAATCCGCTTTAGAATTTGTTTAATAGAAAACATTGGAACATTCGAAGGGAACAGTGATCGCAGTGTCAACCCTCTGACCCTTTTGTCTACTGCCAAAGATTTAGTGATGTCAACTTTGACAATATTACCGGAAACAATTTACAAACACCCTGGAAAAGTTTTGTATTGGCAATTTGCCTATTGCATATTTTGCTGCAAAATCGGTGTACTTGTTTTTTAGTTATACGTAAAACGTACGACGACACGAGATACGTCACGTTACAATAATTCAATCTTCTTGTTATTATATTTAGATACTTGTTAATTCTTTGAAATAAAATAAAAAACTATTTGCCAATCATTTAATTTTAGCTGGAGTGTGTCAAATTCTTCAACTGTAATGGAAACAAATATGTAAATAATAATGACGACTAAAAAAGTGAAATGTTTCATTTGTTTGGTCGTTTAAAACTATATTGACGACTCGCTTCACGCATTTTTCATATTTTCTCCAGTGGATTACTTTTAACCTAAAATTTTACACTATGAATAATAATAAGTTAAACACAACAAACTTTGGACAGTTTCCTAAAATAAAGTTGAATTCCATGAGGGTATATACTTATATTTAAAATATATGTGATATGAATTATTAAATTATGGTTTAGAAGGAAAAATATGTTCCTTGAGTCATATAAGGCCGCTAACACTTGTCCAAAGACTCGTATGCACAAACATAGTAATAAATATTTAGATAAGATCTGTACTCGTCTCGCGGTATTAAATTACTTCATTTTTAAATAAACGTACCCAAAACGCTGTGATGAAGGAAGACTGTTCGAATTTTGGTTGAGATTTTTAATAGAATAAATCAATTAAATCCTTACACTTCGAATTATGTAGGTAATAAAAAGATCCTTCTGTTAGGATCAAATAAAAGGCCACTTATGATCTATATGGAAATATAGACATTTTATTTAATTTAATGATGTGTTATTTATTTGGCTATGAAAATTTATTTGGTTTTATAAATATGTTAATTATTTATTTATTGAAAAGAAATAACAAGAGTACGTTGTCATTTTTTTTTCTAGATTCTATTGTCTTTTATTATTTCCGTTTCGAATGCACAATTTCAATTGTTATCAAACGGTTTACTTTTTACAAATCTATTTCTTGTTTATTAATAAGTGTAGGTTTGAAACAAACACATGTAGATAACAAATACAAAAGAGTCGATATATTATCGAAATCGAAATAAGAAAATAAAAGGGGAGACTGGTGCTGGGCGAGGATCAGCCGACTCCAGGCTTTGATCTTACATTCTGTGGCATTAGAATTTACATATTTTCCGTATGGCTCTATTTGCGTTCCCACTTTGATGTCCTTTCCATTGCTCGTATTCGGGATCGATCGGCTTTCGCGGAATGTTTTATTTGTACTGTGGTGTCGCCGAGATAACGAAGTTGGTTCGTTTTCTTGTATTGCGTACACAACGATTGCTGTAAAGGCAATTTGAAAATGTATAGTTAAGAAATGATATGGTATTATGACGTATTTGTTTAGGTAGGTGTAGGCGTTTAGGTATTCCTTTTGAATTAATGAATTAAATTGATAAATAAAAATAATAATAAGGTTAGCGATGAAGAAACCGATGGTAGTTTCGTTAGTCAAGAAAGTAACCCTCCTACCAATCCAAATTGAGTCTGTGAAACCCTAAAACTGGTGACTAAACGATTGTTTAGAACATTTCCAATTATCGAGAATCTAAACCGTGCATTTAATATCCATTGATCCTGTGGGAGATCGCTCTACACTTTTTTGTTTTATGGTCGCCACTCTAAGTACTTTCTCTTCACTCTCTAGTTGTTTCAACTTCCCCATAAGGTACGTTTTGTAGAAGATTATCGGTTTTCCAGCGGATATTTCCAAAGCTCAAGTTAGGGGTAGTTTTGCTTTCAAAAGTAATAATGGTGTAGTCACTTGTCTTCAAAGTACGATAAAAATATTAAGAAAATAAGGAATTACTACTGCTGATAAAGGGGTATGTGTTCCAGGCCATGTATATACATTGTATAAAAAAGCTGTTGACACAGCATTCAATAGTTGATAAATAATAAAAATTGAATAAAATAACATATGAAGTTCCACGTTCTACAAAATCAAATTATTTTTTAGGATAAAAGCTGTTACAAACTATACATACAGACCATGCTTTTCGTATATTTAAAACACGCAAGCTCCTACGAAACTTACATGTAAATACTGTCGAGATTATCTTCTGGCAATGCATGAGTTTAGTTCCTTATAACCGGATCTGTGAACCCGAATTAGCTAGCAAGATACACTAATTTGGTTTCAGTTTAGCGCCTGAACACGATATAGACGTGGAAAATACTGGCGTCTCCGGTTGTCATTAGAAGACGGTGTCATACAAACTAGGTTTGCTTGAATATACGATGTAATTTGCGTAGTCTGGCGTCGCGACGCAATCAGCTGGCAGTATTGTGAGGCGCACAATGTCGCATCTGGCGTGCCGTATTATTTGCTATATTTGACTATTCGCGCTGTATATTAGATGGTTAATATATTATGTGCTTAATGATGTGTACAAGAAGCTAAAATTATTAGATTATCTTTCTTTATAATGAAAGTAAAGGTTTTTTTGCTTTTTCTCAATTCTATCGCCATTTATAGTATATCTGCATTAAATTCGAAAAAGCTGAAGATTAAACAAAAGTAGTTATAAAATGAAAAAAACATAAAATTTGACAATTATTCGCAGTTAAAATTTGTATACTAACGTAATAATATAGATAATGGTTTTTGAATGGGAGAATCTTGAATTGTACGGAACTAGGAGGACATAATATCCAAACAAACTGAAACCATCAATAGATGAAAGGAACATGTTGCTTATTTAGTCTAGTCGGGCCTATTTTAATGAAGCTAAATTTTGCAAGACAGTAATTATTTGGGTTCTACATAGTAGTTTTAATTTTAAAGACATGAGAGGTGGTTATAAATACTCGTGCAACTGACGAACTTAAAACTGTCAATCAATCAAGTAACCTATATTCTCTTATAAAAACAAACACAGGATTTATGGCATCTCACACAGCATAGCTATGAAAAGACTTAGCAGTGAGATTATGTGAAGTGAGATGGAACACAATTTGTTTAGTTTTTTTTTTAACATTTTTTGTATATTGTACACAATACATTATAAAATATTAATAGTATCTTTTAACCATTCATAATGTGGGCCTTCATTTTGCCAAGTTATATTGGCAAAATGGAAAGAATTGAATTATGTAAACAGTTCGACGGAAGTTTAAACAGTCCCGAATTCTTAATAAGGTCGGAGCTTCTTGTTTAATAAAGTTCAAAATAAAAACAAGTCGTAATATTTGAATGACAATGCAGATTACAGGCGTTTGCGACGTGCTGTAAATTTTGAGATTCTGTTTAGATTCTCTTAAATGGGTAAGATTTTCATTTCTTCGTAGGACGTTCCTGAATTGCTTGATTTCATTTTAAAATGTTTTTCCTAGTGATTGTGTAATTTCGTATATTTCGTTGTGTGCTTTGAAAATGCTTGAAAAATTGTTCTTGAAGCGAATCTTGCAAGTGTAAATCATGGTTATTTCTAATTTAATATACATATTTCAATCAACCAAGTAAAAAAATGACTTCCTAGGGAGTTATTCTAGGTACTAAGGCAGGACCTAAACCAAACCTGAACCTCGCTTAATATTAACCAAAGCTGTGAAAGTTCAATAAACTACTTCTCTGCCTTATTCAGTAGATAGACGTCTAGCGTAGCGTTCCTATTTGATTCTGAATATGACTCGAATGATATTTTTATACATACGAAAGAAATGCTGTTTGTGTTTTATGAATTGAATATCTACTGCAGTGTCTTTTAGATTATGTCTTTTTTCAATGCTATTTATTTTTTTTGTTTTAACTGTAATGTGTTTAGTAGTAAAACAAAGAAATCTTGAAGTTATAATTAAGACCTATTTTTTTAAAATATTCCAAATTATTTGTGGGTGCTATGGCGTCAATGATTTAAGTTTAGCAATAAAACAATAATCGGTCTTCCAATGAGGGACTGAAAAAGATAATCTCATAAAGTTGGCTTCTATTTTAGCAAGGACGTTTTATACCTACCATTCCGCACATGATGGTTGTCGATCCTTATATCCGCGTAGCATTCCTGTGTGAATAGGACTATGTCTGTAATGGGACGTATAGCTTGGTTAATTGTTCTTAGTACCGTACCTTGTATTACTTAAATCGATTTGATAGGAAGTGGAGTTGACGAGTTCCGATGAAGAGACTGCCTCTTGGCAAACGCAGCGTAGAATGCCTATCGACTTATATACTTGACTTTAGACAAAGGGGCGCTCTGACCTAGGCTGTGGGATGAGATGTGCGGTGCAAAATTCGTTATGTAGCGCGTAGTAGGTTGTATTTTTAAGCCTATGACACGAGACTAACATTCTTGATTATGTTTTATTATTATATATATGTGCGTACCATTGCTCCCCAATTTTGTAGCTGTGCGGGAAGGTTCCTTAAGTAGGTCGTTAAAGGCATCAGCCTTATTCTGTTACTGTTATAGGCTGACTGTTCAAGTTACAGTAACTTGTGAAATATAATTTATTTCCACCCATGTGGTGTAACGTCTGGGAAGGCAGTTCGGTACACCAAGGGTTTCGGGATCGATCCTTTAGCAGTACACACATTTGTGTGGATGTGCATGAACATCTTCATATAGGTCTGGGTATATTAAGTATATATTTATATAAAATATCAAGCTCTTGCTTTTCATTGGGGCTTCATGGCGCTGTTTGAATGTTGGTGGTTATTTACTTATTTCAGCCACTCAACCTTGAAGTCAAGATTTTAATGAAATTAACCACTTAAAGCAAGATAATACTCGTAAACAACGTGCAAGACTCTCGGAATTCTCGTTACGCTTTCAGTGCGGACGGTGAGTTGATTCGAATCAGATCACGCGATTGTTGCTTACTCTCGTGCCCAGCATCTTTCTCTTGTTTCTATTAATGATTAATTTGATCTAATTGTTCGCTTTGTTGGTAAACTCGTTGTAGAGATTATGATAGATGTCGTAAAGGTACGACTTAGATGTCTAAATAACTGAAGTAACATTTTGAGGCTTGTATTCTAGAACAGACTCAACATTGATCTTTACTTAAATTGAGTTAGAAAGGGAAAGGCACTATTTATTGTATAGAGTGCTATACCTTTTACTATTCAAAATAGACTTACTATTCAAGTAAAGATCAAAACTTAAGTCTCGTTCTAGAATATGAGTCTCAATGTATTATTTGTAACGTGTCTTGCAATAACTTTTTTTTTTTTTAGAGTCGTACATAATATATTTTTATATTTTTAGTAATAGAACATTGGATAGCACTAAAGGTTAAGGTTATTTTACTCATCTATTGTTTGTGTATTTAATTTTAATTGGAATTATAAATGAAAGAAATACACATTTTTTGAACATTATTTAATAAACTATTTTCTTAGATATAAAATAATATCGTCTAGTAAATGCACCATCGGCAGGAAATTTATTTACAAAACCTCTTGAAATTACATTTGCGATCACAGGAAATATTTTATACGTACGTGGGTGGTAAATAAGTCTTCATTGAAGGCCCAGCACGTCCTAGGGGAGGCAATCCTGCCGACTGGTGCATTTTAACGGGGGGTGGAGTTATTTCTCTACGATTTTGATATGAATTTAAATCGGAATGCCTGGCGTGATTGTTACGCTGCAACACTTTATAGTTCTTAATAATTCCTCGTAATTCATCATGTTCTTGGTTATTTAAACTGCGTAAACTATTTTTTGGTACGTTAAAGTCTTCTTCCTCATTTTCTATTTCATCATATGAAACGGGAATGTGACGCATTTCGTTTTTTTTATCATAATTGTTGAAGGATAATGAAGTTTTAGGCTTCATTTTATTAGATTCGAAATAGTTTTTCATATTAATGTAATTCATTATATCTGATAAGTCCATAGGTTTTCTTTTTAAAGATTTGACGTCATTATGTGGTTTCGGTTGGTATGGAATGATCTTAGGTATTTTATCAGATTTTGTTTCGGCAGCAATTTTGTTATGACTAACTTTTTTTGGTTCTTCGGCAATTTGGTTGGAACTCTTATGTTGTTCAGTTTTTTTCACGAATCCTACACTTTTTAAAAATATATTCGTTTGAAATAGATCTTCGGTGGATGTTTCTGGTTTTAGTGTAGTGGTGGTACTAGTTGTGGTTGTGGTTAGTCTTTCTTCTGGTTCTTTATAATTTAATATTGGTTGAAAATTAATATCCTCTAAGTGTTTAGGAGCACTGAGCGTATTAAATAACGGCGGTACTTGAGTAATTTTTAGTTCATTCTGTAAATGGTTATGCAAATCTTTTGCATTGGACCAAATATTATTATATGAATTTTTTTGCTCATTACCGAAAGCTGGAATTGTATTACCATTATTTATACTAGGTTTTGTAGTCGTATGTACGTGAAGAGCCTTTATACGTCTTGGCTCATAATTATTATCAAAATAATCATAAGACTGCGATAAGTGTTGTACTTGTCGGTTAAAATCATTTATATGTATGTCATTTGTTGTGGTTTGAGATAATATTTTGCTTTCTTTAGGAAGCTCGTCCGGTATACTTGTTACATATGTAGTAGTTGCTGATCCTTGCGTTGACAAAATAGGTTGAGTATTGTTTTGATGTGAGTAATATTGATTAAGAATGTTGTTTTGATATTCATTGTTTACATTTTCATTTGCATTCGATTTTGTTGTGAAATAGAAGTTTTGTTGTTGTTGATCATTAACATACTTTGTAGCCGCATTATGGTCTTTATTTCTAGGTTCAAGTTGTGACTCTAACATTTTAGTGTACTGGTCAGAAGTCATATCACTGAAATTTATCATTATGTCATCACCTTCACCAGAAGATCTTGATATGGTGTTCTTTTCGGGAGTTTGGTTTGCAGTATTTGAGTTTAATCCGTACTGCCATCGCCATAAACCCTTGTTGGCCTCTTGTTCAGCTTCTTTGATACCTGCGTCATAATTAATTAATTGGGGCATTGTTGATACCCGAGATATTGATTGCTGAGGTGCGTTATTCATAGAGGGTACATGAGCTCCTTGCGAAGCCAAAAAAGTAACTTGGGGTGTAATGGGCCCATTTGATTTACCTCTTGATTGATCTATTGTAAAATCGCTGTTAGTTTTAACTGGAACTTGAGAACTTGGTGCTGCAACTAAATTATTTTCATTGTTAGAACCTTGACCAAAGTTATATGAAAACGCTTCTGGTGTCCTGCCAGTGAACAAACTTCTTGGAGGTTGAATTGGTGGAACATAGTGCTGATGTTTATCAATATTATCGTATTCTTTCTCGTCAGTTTGCCAAGATCTTAGATGTGGTGGCTTTTTAGCTTCCTCGGCTAAGTTATATTGGACGGCCCTGTTATAAAAAAATATATGAATGAGTTTAATATTCACAAACGTGTGAATGTAAGGTGATGTTTGTTTACAGTACTCAAGTCACAAATATATTATTTACCTTTGAATAATTTCTGGTATTGGGGGTGCCACTGGCAAGTGATCACCACTGGCACGGAATCCATTAGAATCGGCTATATAATGAACAGTATATGTTTGACCATTATCACCTACATAAGAGTATGATCCTTCAACAACTTGCTCCTCCTTCTCAGTACCCATATTCTCCATGTGACTATGTTGCACGTAGTGGGTCTGATCTGCTCCTAGGGCTCTGGAAACGTTATTAATTATTATGGGGTGTCATACATATTATATGCCCTACAACAAACATTAAATTTGTTTAATACGTACTCATAGCTAAAGCTGCCATCTAAATCCATTTCATTCGATAATCGTAATATTGGTATCGCTGGTTCTGTTGTTGAAGAAATTGAGAAGCCAGGTGACGGGATGTAATGCGAGGATTGCACCGAAGGTGATCTTATATGATCAAGTCCAAGGTCGTTTCTGTGTGTGTCCACAGATATTATCATATTTCTTGGACTTTGATGAATCGGACTTGATGTCGTTGGTCCCATGGGAAAATCTCTCGTTGGTAATCGCATATCGATTCTGTCAATAGGATTATGATAATTTGGCATTTTGGGTGGTAATCGCATTTCCCTTCTCATTGCTGGTGGCCCATGGGGAACTTTTTCTGTAATGTTATTTTTGATTTGTGGCTTGGGTGGTTGTGGAGATGATATTCTTATGTTGTTAATTTCTTCTCGTTCATCTTTTTCGTCATCATCAAAAATCGGAACCATAGTGGAAGAAAGGATAACAGGAAATGGTGATGGATATACTGATGGTGCCTTTGTGCCCGTTGGTGGTAAGTACGGAAAAGGTAGGTTATTCATATTTTTTATCGAAAAGAAAGGTATAGGAGTGTGTGATTCTGGAGGAAGGTATACTGAACTATCTGAAGCAAATACTCCTGTATTCGGCTTTTGGAATTGTTGGCGGAAACCATATTGTTCATTTGCTCTAATATTTCCGGCATATTTTAGGATTAAAGTTGTAAGTAATATCTGAAATAAGATTAAAGAAAATTGCATTAGATACATACTTACTTTGTTTAAATCCTTAAAATAATCCTTACAAAGCACTATTCAAATATCACTTAGATTGACACTTACCAGCTTCATTTTGAAGCTGTAACTATTATGTTTTTTTCAGAATTATAAATCCTAATAATACGTCACTCTTTTACACCTGTGGAAAATAGACTGATAATGAAAATGAATTCCGCATATATTTATACGCACGCGATCTGTCTGTGGCCAGGCATTCGTGAAATATAGATCTGCTTCAAAGTGTTTTCTCCTGAGTTTGAAATAGAGTTTTTGTTGCAGTTTTACTTCGAGTGTATTATCAACACTGCGTTTACGCAGTGCCGTAATTGATGGTACAACATTCGTATTTATTGAAACTCTGAAAACTGTCATTAAGATTTTTTTGTAGCAACAATGTTATAATTAATAAAATATTTTAAATTCAGAATGGTATTCTAGTGCTGTTATCGATTTCATTTCTATAATATGATACACAAATGATGAAGGGATATTATGTTATGTTATGGATATTTCTTCTGAGTTGAATGTCCGATTAGTTGCCGCTAAACGTAGGTTTTGTGTGATATAACCCAAAATTTTGCATCACACAAGTTTTCGTACGAATGTCAGTGACCCGAACGACCGGTTTGTTGCGTTTTCGGTTTACGCCCTTGCACTTCACCTTACAAGAATATTTAATATGTTTGGTGGTAAACGTCGAACGGGCCGTCCTTGTATCATCTTCTTGGAATAACACGGTTCGTTAGGCAAACCAGATTCCGAAGACGTTTGTCGGCATATAAGAGTTAAATCTCTTAGTATGATTTGCAGAATGGTTTCTTCTTCTTATATATGTTTCATTTATATTTGTAAGTAATTTAATGTTTTCAAAGTATCTAAAAGATGCATCCATCAATTGAGCTAAGTAATAAATAAACCAGCAAGCAAAAGCTTATGTGGAGATTTTTTTTTTAATTTCATAAGTGAACGGGACGCTAAGCTCGCTTACCTGTTGGTAAGTGATACGCTTGACCGTGACAGATTCAGTGTTGAAGGAAATCAATAACAGTAGGTAGTCATTTAGACGTGGTCGCTTAACAAGGGCCTCTTGAATAGGCTCAAGGTCGCTCAGCGTGCTATGGAGAGGGCTATGTTAGGTGTTTCACTACGCGGTAAGATCTGGAACACGGATATCCGTAGGAGAACTAGAGTGACATAGCCCACAGGATAAGCGAGTTGAAGTGGCAGTAGGCAGGGCATATAGTGCGTAGAATCGATGGCCTATAGGTTCTCGAGTGGCATCCGCATAACGGAAAACGAAGCGTAAGCCGAACCCCAACTAGATGGACTGATGACCTGGTTAAGGTAGCGGGTAGCAGATCGGTTCGCATGGAAAGCATTAGAGTAGGCCTTTGTTTAGCAGTGGACGTTTTAGGCTGTAATGATGATGATGATATGAAGGAAGTCATTATTTTCAGTCAACACTGCCCTGTGCCCGTTACCCAAGACGACAGATGTTAGGTCTCATATATTCGTTAATTTCCTCCTGCCCTCATCCCGAAACACAGAAACGCAAAACACTCCTATTTTTCGGGACAATATCTAGTACTGCGGTTGTACCTACCTACAAGACTCTGGGTCGTGTCTACCAACTAATAATATTGGTGTAGAAATCAATTATAGTTCAAGTTAGAATTAAAAATAGATTTGTTTTCGCTTTAACCTATCGCAGTCCACTACTGGACATAGATGTGTTGGACTTTACATCTAAATGAATTATTTAAGTGAATAGCAAGCCAATATTAAGATGATATCAACATGTTGATAAATAATTGTTACTCTCAAAATAATTATCTTATTACTATTTGTTATAGTTCGAGAGATTCATAAAAAGGGATTAACTAAAAATACTTGCATTGGTATTATGAATCGGTTCATTTGTGCTATAACATTATTACCCTTTTATCCATAGACGGCTGAAAATCATCAATCATCATAGATTTGTTTTTCTTCTGATGTACCAGTTTTTCCATATAACTTTACATGAAGAAAACTTTCATATCTTTATGCTTTGCTTGTAGCATAGTTCGACTTGAAGATTCAACATGGTTCATACAGTTTGAAATTAAAATGTTTTGAAAATTACTTTCTGCTTTTTTAATGTCAAGTATGTTTTTTAGTTGACGATGTTCTAAAATCATATTGTTGTTTGCAGGTAATTTAAACCCTTCATAAAGACTGCATGCAGTATAAATAGGTAAGAACTAAAACCAAACCTATATACAAATTACATTTATTTAAATTTATCACTGGCTTTAAACATACTAATTATTATCACAACCTTCCACACTTTAACAGTGATCTCGCTCACAATAATTCTGAATCGTGTGCAAGATGACTGCATGACAATACGTAAAATCACATTTTATCATAAAGAGGTAATGATTCGTATAACTTGAAGATTCTATATAAAAAATGGCTTAAAAATGCTTCAACTAGCTTGATCAGTTACAGCTAAAATAACTAAGTATTTTTATAAATATGTCGGTCAGTATGTACTTGATTGCCTATTTTCCGTAGGAAGGATAGTTCGGGTTGTACGCAGGAGCTTGAGTAGGGTAAGACGGTTGGCTAGGGTAGTAAGTTGGTTGGTTCGGGTAGTAGGCGGGTTGGTTTGGGTAGTACGCGGGTTGGTTCGGGTAGTAAGCGGGTTTCTCGGTTTGGCTCGGGTAGTAAATGGGCTGCTTGTTTTTCTCGGCTTCTGCCTTAGCTGCTTCTTCTTTTGCATTCTGTTCGATGGAACTGTGAATGAAAGAAAGGTACAATTATGAATACAAAATGTTAGCGAGGACTCTTTGCATCACACATATTAATGTTCACATACTAAAAATGGTGACTGCTTGAGATCGATTTCGGTGGAAGTCATTAGAGAAGGCAGCGGACATATAATATAAGCTGCCATGATGAGGATTAACATGTCAATAATTATCAATTAGAATTTTGTTCTTATGTCAAGATGAGTGAGCTGTATCGTGTAAGCCCTTACAGAGTTTCTAGTCAGATTCCTCTTAGAAGATTAAGTATTCCAAACGGTACGTTTATTCGAAATTTGCAAAATTGATTTTGACTTAAAGTCACCATTACAATACATGTTACCCCTAATATTTGCTTTTACTTAGTATATAAAATAATATTAGTATTCAAAAAGTTATTTCATAAAAATCTATACAGTTAGCATTATTTAAAATAAAATCATTAAGTGCATACTTTACTACATTGTACAATATTTCATTAAGATAACAGATGGCATTGAAATATCATGGGTAAAATGACGCGTACCAATGTAAACGTTTGACTATTTTGACCTGTGGGTGGTATCATTGATATATGCGACAGTTACAGGCGTGACTGTTTGGCTTGTTCACGGTTTTGTTTATAATCATGAGGAGGCACAAAAAATATAACGAAAATAATTTGGACATTGGACGTACAAAAAGTCATGATATCTATATTTGAATTTTAATCGGTTCCTCATTCTAGACTTGCTTTCGATCTTGATTAATGCCATCTAAGAGTTACATTAATGCAATCCTTTTCAACCTTAAAATGAACTTAACTAATTCAATTAATGAAACATTTTCTTCAACTGCACCGCAAGGAGTACAGTATTGTAAAAGGTACTATGGTAGCTGGATATAGATAATTAATTTTTTTTTTTTCCATAATTTATATGGGTGCGTGTTTCACTTCTTAACGCAGTTGTCTTTATTTGTATTCGGAACCTGTCTTTTTTAATTTTCCTTGCTACACAATTGAGATTTATGTGCATAGAAACATTATTATATAGATTAATCTTAGTTACTCTAAATTTTCATCAATGTAATTTAACAGTAGTAATTTATATATATAATATATATACGTACGTAACGTTTTATATCTGCGAATCTAAAGGGGTATTAAAGAAGCATGATATCCAATCAAATATTATTTTAACAATCAAATAGAGGACTGGAACCAGTAAAATATAATGCTTTCGTCTTTCAGCCAACAATATCAAATACAAAGCACTTTAAAGTTAGTTTAAAGTTCCGTCAGTTTTCCCACAGAATTGAATATTGTCTAGCTGGCACGTCCGATATAACACTGTATCTATAAATCATTATTTTCAAGTTATTTAGTAAAGTAGTCTATATTTGTCTTATTCGGTTATGGGTAACAGCTATAGCTATTTGTTACGATATATTACAAACAACTTCAGCCCATAATTCACGATCCACGAGGAAAATGTGAGCTAAAGTACGATCTGCAGATGATACAACATGTTTATTTCTAATTCTCAGATGTTTCCTTGGTCTGAATTGAAATTGAAGTATTTAACAAATCTTGAACTATTTTAATATTTAATTTTAAAGATATGAATTAAATTCGTCATATAGCATTTTATAGCAAAAATTTTGGATACCTACAAAAAGTGACGTTACGAGTTACAAAGAAAAATCTTAGCCTGTTTCTAAAGTTATATTTTTGGTGACGGAACAAATACATTAGCAAAAATATTTGTGAGCTAATAGTTTCTTCCACTTGTGTGTTGACTACATACATTGTTGGTACACAAATAAACATGAAATATATCTGTGAAAGCTTGTATTACTCTGAAGCAAATCTACTTAGTTATTGTTAAATATTTTTGATATATTTAGCCGTCAAGAGGAATAATTGAAATACGTACTCGAAAGTAAATTAAAGACATTTTTGAAAATTGCATCTAGATCATATACTAACTCATTACATCAATAGATTGGTTAAATATTGGTGCGCCGTTATTGGCACATTTAATTTCATCGTCTACACCATCTAGAGAGCTTGGGAGCTCATCACTACTGATGGTGTCAAGTGTTTAACTCATATTACTTTGGGCCAGTAAAAACTTTTATATTTGTGATTGGATCTACCATATCAATTACAATGTCGCCATTTCTATCGTGACAAAGGGATTAACAAAACTCATAAATTCCTACATAATAGATGTTTCAATTACAATCATATTTAAAATCAAAGATAGACGTAGGCACTACTCCAGGATAAGGTATTGCATTGTTTTTTAGTTTTAGTTAGCTGTTTATGTAATTAAGGTATATTGTATATTTTTTCTCGTTAAGTTATTCTAGCAAACTCATAATTTGAAAATAACCATTCAAACTCCGCAGACGTTAAAGGAATTTGCCAAGTTATTAGGTAACCGTGGTATTTTCCTGATAAATGTTGCTGCACATAACTTTACGGCTGGAATCTTCCAGCAGCTATTCTGCTTAAAAGCAATTTTGTTTAGGATGAAATTTTGAATAACGTTAACGAACTAAGTTTGTTGTTCAGGAAACTGGACATAATAATGAAGCCTAAAACTGAAACCAATATATTAATAGACTATTCCTTGGTTTCATAGTCTAAGCTATTAACAACAACTTCTGTTGCGTTTCTTACATAAAAAGTAAGGTCTTGATTTTTATAATAAGTATTAAGATAAAGACTGTTTACAGTTGCATTTTTTACGCCTATAGTTTTGATCTTTGCAATGTGTCTGAGTATTGAAGCACTATAGGGTGGCTTCCTATTGAGCTGCGCCGAAGCTCTTGGTGTCTTGTTTTCTTATATTTATTTTTTGCTTTTTGCTTGTTTCAATATATTTTTTCTCGCCGCAACATTTTATTTTCTTTTGCATGTCCAAAGTAAATTGGTAGAGAATGCCACTCAGCATTAAGATCGCCATAATTGTTTATAGTGTGCATTTAAGTTTAATAAATAAAATTAACTTACGCCTGGATCGCAGCGGAATAGGCGGGGGGTTGGCAGGTGGTCGCCGGCGGAAGCCAGTGTGGTCGGCCCAGTACGTCACGGTGTAGACCTTGCCGTCGGGACCAGGTACGAGTACCATCCTTTCTTCACGATGCTCTCGTCTTCCTTGTTAGGGTTTGTGAAGTAGCCTTCCTCGCCGACGTGTGTGCCGTCAGCGATCTCGTATCTGTGAAGTGAGAGACTGTTGTAGTAATGCAATAATACTTGTAAGGAATAGAGTGTGATCACTTCTATGGAACGGGATGAGGGCTCTGTAGCTAGTAAAATTACCGGGTAAAAGAGACCTAACATCTGTTGCCTTTGGTGACGAGCACAGGGCAGTGTTGACGGAAAATAATGACTACCTTAATTTCCCTTAACACTGTCGTGATCAGGCGTATCACTCACCACAGGTAAGAAAAATGATCGTCCCGTTCACTTAATGAATTAAATAATCAAGAGATGCGTTTCAGAATCAATATCTTTAATCAATTTAGGGCCTTATAGAACACTTATGAATGTTAAATGAAGCAACCACTGGTTCGGACTGTATTTATCTACTTAAAGAATCCAGCAAGAAACTCAGTACTTTATGTTTACACAAATTGTGATTTGTACAACATTATTTAATTTCTAACAAAATAATTTATATACAGCAAATCACATGAAATATTTAAAAAATTGTTTAATATTCCCATCGAGGTACTAAAGTGTACAACTATGCTTTCGATTTAACTTATAAGTATTACTATCCCAGATCCTCCTACTAATCGTGGAGTGGAAAACCCCTAACTATCGGTGAGAAGGCCTTGAAACCAGTTATAGACTGTCACGGCCTGTTTATATGTGTACAATAATAGTCCCTTGTCACGAATCAATCGGCTGGATTAAAAGATCAGAAATGGTTTATTTGCAAAAATTAATTTTAACACAGGTGTCATTTTCATAAATATGAATTAAAATCTCAAGCCTTTACTTCATTCATAAGTTTTGACGACAGAAAAACATGACAGCAATCTATATTCGTAGCTGAAAAAAAAAGCTTAATGTATTCCTGAAGTTCATCGGTATATTTCTACAATTAACAGTGGTAAAGTCTATTACGTTATGAAATAATAGTTTTTATTAAGTAAACTTAACTTACGCCTTCATTAAAATTTAATAACCAATTTAGAGTAATTAATTACACATAACACTATTAAGTTTTTTAAGTGACTCATTATATTGCTTAGAACAGGAGACACAAAGGAAAATGTACCACTAAATGTGCACATATGACACAGAGATGTTACTGACCGCAACTTAATTAAGTTAAAATGGCTGTCTGAACAAGGATAAGCCGAAGTAAATGCATTTGTGACAGTTTTATTGAGTGTATACTGTATTATAATCTTTAATACTGATACTGTTTGTAATATGCAGAATGGGTCAAACTAGTTAGAAATTAATATATTTACCAACCAGTTAAAGTTTACGTAAGGTGATAATACCTCACAAAAATGTTGTAATTATTTAATTATTGGGAATAAGGATTCAGGGAAAGGCAAGTGTTGATAGAAATTTATAACAATGCATCTGTCATGAGAAGGTATATCACATTCCTTAAGGTTAGCTTAATTGTCGTCCCGTCCTCTACATAATATTTAAAAAACATATTATATTTTTTTTGTTGTTGTTCATTATTATGTTTTGTTTGAAATTTCAAGATATTTATCGGTACTAATATACCAAATATATCTTAAAATATGTCCTTTTATAACATTTCACCCTGTATATTATCGGGACAAGGGTAAGCCGCATCACAGGTAGCGTTAATATTGTGATGTTGCTTTCATATTGTCGAGCGTTAAGTGACATTTAATCTGACGTTGTAATCTTCATTACGCGTTCACTTTATAATAAGCCTGTTAAATGAAGTGGTTGAGCTGACACTGATCTGTAGCTTACCAAAAGTGGATGATATTTAATAAACGTATAGACAGCCCACCTGGTAGCGAGCACCAACTGTCGCCTTTGCACCCGTGAATTAAAAAAAAGGAGCAAAGTGAATTTTATAACTTGTAATACGTCATAGCGTCCATTATTTTTAGTGCACGTTTTGCTCCGCAGCCGGAACACAGCTATACCAAACCCTTAAAATTTTATACAGGGTGTTTATTATATTCTCGTGATGTTGTAATAGTGCTCTGGTAAGCTGAGAGCCTGTGTTCTGCGCTTGCCCGGTGCAGCTTTATAAGCCCAGAGGCCAACAGCAGAAAGTACATACAAAAAAGTGTTATGGGCTAATTAGTGAGACTGAGTAGTAAAGATAATTGCATACCGAACTCATATTCACAACTCTTGTTCACATTTTAAGTTAGGAAGGCATTTTGACCTTGCTTTGATATCAACGGTGTATTGAGTACTATTACATCTGATGGACAGTCTATATATAAAAATATAATCAGCTCATTAAACGTCCCCACTAGGCACGAGCCTATCTGTAAAGGGTGTATAGGCCTTTGTCATCCACGCGGGTCCAGTGCCGATTGGACGACTTCACGCACAACCTTTGAATGTCTTCGCAGGCGTGCGTGAAGGTTTCCTTACGACGTTACATATAATTTCGAAAATTCGAAAACACATTGGTACGTGGCGGGATTTGAACCTCAATCCTCCCGGTAAGAGGGCAACAGTCCACACCATTGATTTTTTAGGTATATTAGTAGTTAATTAACTTTGATAGATACTATCTGTCCCTGTCTGTTGTTACTTCTCTGAGTGCATTTATTAACATCGGGTGTGAAGTGACACATTCTGACTTCACATGTCGTCATTATGCGAATATTACCGTCTGACACATGTAGAGATATTTCAAGTCAATGAACTATCGATTGGATTATACATGACATAACGTTCGTGCTTCATAATTGCTGTAATTGGATCCGATTAGATTGTAAAATTTAATAATTAAAATCCATAACGATCGATATTGAACTGTAACTCTGTATTTTATAAAGCATTTTTCATATTGTATAAATCAATCAATTGACAAGCCTATAAAGTCTCACAATAGGGCTCAGGCCTTCCTATATAGCATGGTTATTGGGAGTTTGGGCCGTGACTTGCCACGTGAATCAATTGCGTATTAACGGGTGGTTTTGTTTTTTTAGTACATAACTAAGTTCACATTTAAATACGACCTACATAATATTTATTTACTTACTAATTACGTACTTAATATTTTTTTCACTATGTAGTATCGATTATGTTAAAATGATAAATGAATTTACCTATTTTTGACAGTATTTGTTAAAAGTATGAGTACATAACAGAAAGGTTATATTTCAACGTGGTACTTTGTGTTTAAGCCAAAAATTTCCAATAGATTTTTACTAAATAACAAATAGTATATACTATTATATGATGTGACATTTTAAATATATTCGTAAATAACTCAAACTGAATGTACAAAATAAAAATATTATATATTCAATTGAAATTATCTATGTGAATTTGTTTAGTTAAGCTCAGTTCAGATACGTATTTATTTAAACTGCTTTATTAAAAACAAAAGCCATTAACAATGCGAATTGATTTAACTAAGGTCGGTTAACAAAAAAAACATTTCAAATCATTTGCCGCAGTTCGTTTCTCAGACAGTGATGTTTATTTTATTTTTGGGTCGGTTGTGACTAAAACTTCTCAGGTCCTTGAGTGTACAAATAAAACTAGCCATTTTAGGTAGCCCGTAGAACAGTTATTGTGTTATAATAAAACCTGATGTTTGGCTGTTTTATGACAATCTTATACCACAGTCCGTTAGAAACACGTTCCGATCAGTTGCGGTTCATTTGGAAGTTTAATAATTATTTGCATTTATATTAGTGACCTAATTATAACCTAGTTTTTATTCTGTAATAATATTTTTAGTTGGACGAACGCACCAAGTTAACGAATAAGGGACGCATCCTAAAAGCTAATTATGATGATATTTAAGAAGTTTAAGTGTTCCATAAACAGTCTTAAAGATCAGGTAATCATATATAATGCTAATCAGAGGGCGATATCACTGTAGCAGTACAGCATTTGACAACAAAGACATTTCAACTTAGAGATACCTCAAAACATTTGTTAATAGATAAATATTATATTTATTGAGGAAGCACATTGAATTTATTTATTGAATATGAATGGTATTAATATTGAATAATTTGGGAAACTTACTCGTATTTATAGCTGCCATTGTCTCCATAAATAAGTTCATTCTTGATGACAGGTACTTGGGTGGTCGTCGAAGATGCTGGTGCTGGGTAGTAGTTATTTTGTGGCGGAACATAGTTGTTCTGAGGGGGAACGTAGTTGTTCTGTGGCGGAACGTAGCTGTTTTGAGGTGGAACGTAGTTATTCTGTGGCGGAACGTAGCTGTTCTGAGGGGGAACGTAGTTGTTCTGTGGTGGAACATAGCTGTTCTGTGGAACGTATGAGTTCTGGGGTGGCACGTATGAGTTTGAGTATCTGCCTTCATTTGAAGGATAGCTGTAAGCGCTTGCTGACGCTTCTAGACTTTCTTTTGACTCTGTTAAGAGATCAGTTGAGGCGACTGCTTCAGAGTCCGCAATATGGGCCTCTTCAGCTACGGCGAACGCCAGTACGGCGGTCAGTATACAAAACTGCAACAAAATAAAAATAATGTTTCAGTTGAATCCAGACTTATATAGTTTGATAATAGTGTATTTTATCAGTATATTACAAAGAACGTATAAATCTTCGAAAATACTATTGTTTAAACGATATTTTTGACTATTACTATACTATTTCATTTATAATTCATCGTGAGACACAAATAACAAAACCGTATTTATTTAATAAAACGATCTATATACCCTGTTCGATTGATACTTGCTGTAATACTTTATTATATAGGTTTGTAATTAAACACAAGCAAAATGCAACTAGTTCCTAAAACTCACTGTTTAAAATAAGATTTCATTTGGTTCAAGCTCCGACATGATTAAAGAACCCTTTACAAAAAAGTGTGAATTGTTTCGCTTGGCTTTATCAGATGAGAATGACAGGATCCAATTAAAAGTTCATTTTGTTATTGCAAGTGTATTGTGTTAGTTAAAATTCCAAATGTTCAATTTGGAGTTTAAAATAAGCAACTGTTTGTCTATAATACCTACTTCTTATCATACTATATTTAAGTTCATCACTTTCTAAAACCTAATCGCTGGACTGTAGCGAATCGAGGCTCAATAGAAAATATAGGGATCAGAGGATAAAAACCTTTTTTATATTTCTGACCGATCACAATACACTGGCACTTTTTGAAATAAAATTATCATGAGGGAATTATACTCGTACATAACATAATAAAACTTTGGAAAAGAAAAGGACTGCTTTGACTTTAAATAGCCTAAGTGTAAGGTTGCTGCCACAAACAAGCCGCAACTCACTATCTAAATTCTTTTAATTTGATTTCAATTAAATTAAATTTTTAGGATTTAAGCATTACGTCGAAAAAATCTTAAAATAAAGTATTTTATGTTTTATTGGCAGCGTAATGCAAAAAAAATAAAATTTACACATATCCTAAATATATTGTTATGTTTTTTTACTTCACTCAATATAATGAGGATCTCAAGGACTCACCAGCTTCATGTTAGGTCCTTCTTCTTCGACGTCCTGTTCAATACTGTGACCAGAAGGTGTCGCCCCACATTTT
This sequence comes from Leucinodes orbonalis, assembly GCA_019425675.1. Classification (NCBI taxonomy): domain Eukaryota; kingdom Metazoa; phylum Arthropoda; class Insecta; order Lepidoptera; family Crambidae; genus Leucinodes; species Leucinodes orbonalis. The sequence goes on from PQWD01006036.1 coordinate 116,181, forward strand.
TATAGGAAAAGATCCTGCGTCCGCGCATCGGATTCCGCGCAATGACCTCGCGCGGAGATGATACATGTGATTACTAAAATCTTAAGATTAGGGAAATAAAAATATATTATATTAAACGTATTGTGGATGTGTCACTCCCACTGTAATTCTAAAACTAAGGCTTGGTCTATGTTAACCATGAAATAGAAAAAAAGAACGATGTGTCATATATTGTAGTGTTTAAGACAAAGTTTAAATGAAGATTCAATAAAATCTTTGCTGCGTTTGTTTATGTATTTCCTTCAAATTTTATAAAGTTATATCTGATGACTCAACATATAAATGAAAATTTCGAGAAAATCAACACTTGTACCAGGACTTCAAATGAAAAAATGCACACTTGAGCGTTTATAAATTGCTAATGCAAAAAGTTAGCTGAAAAAATAAAATACGTACAAAAGCAATTAGTTGCCAAATCTAGATGATGGAAAAAAAACTGTTTTCTTTTCAGCTTATGATCCATTTTCGATTACAAGAGTAACGATATTTTTTTTAAACTCGAGTGGGCGTAGCATTGTTTGCTCAAATATTTATACCATGTACATGTTCGTCTCATATCCTGTAAATGAATCTAATTGTCAGAAGAAGGCCGATCTATCACCTGATATCTGAGTCAATATGTTTTGTGATAATGTTTACATTATATGTGTCATTATGCTACTTGGTACTATAATAAGCTCGGGTTAGGCTAAATTTCGATATCATAGCACTGTTAAAAGCCTAAGATAGGGAAGAAATAACTTTTTGAGGATTTATATATATACTCCTATTGTAAGATATAGAAGCTATATTTAAATTAAGTAAATCTAACAATGAACTATTTTTATGGCGTTCATCTACAAATGAATACTCACGACATCATAGGGCATACGAAAACTTGCTATTATTTTTAGGTTTCATTATAATTTTTATCAGCCTCTCTTCTTTCTTCAACCTATCGCATTAATCTGCTGGGCATAGGTCTACCCCATTTTGCGCCAGATATCCTGGTCCTGGCTTTTTCATAGCTTCCACCAGTGACCTTTCGCAAGTCGTCGGCCCATATCATATATCAACCCAGCCATTTATCCGTCTTCAATTTCTTAATGTAAGGCTTAGTTCTTCTCGCACCATAACCAACCACGCGGGTCCATTGCGAATTGAAGGGGTTAAACTAATAAAGTACGACTAGTCACTTTTACGAAACGTTTTTAGAGAAGTGGGGGTTAGAGTTAGATAAAAAGTAGCCTATCACCATACCTTTAATCAAATTCTCTATTCTCCGCTTAGGCGTAAACAGACAGATAAAGTTACTTTCGCATTTATAACATTAGTATGGATTTTATTGTGTATTCCCAACAAGGATAATCATTTGAGTGACGAACATAATTATGTGTTTTTATAAGTTTGAGGGTATTCTGTTTACACATGCATTTATTTATAATAATTCATTTGTTGCAATCGATATCCATATCATAAGCGTCAAAACGCTGTTAGCTTTATGGTGAGGCGGGATCTTATACCTATTGTTTTACGAGTTGTGCCCCGCGTAGTATCCCAACGTATAATATATTTTCCCGCAGTAAAACGTAACCTATGTTAATTCAGTTTGTCAGTGTCTCTGTACCAAATTTTATTCTCCATACCAGATTTTGTTACCAAATCGCCTCAGTTGTTCAGCCGTGAACATAACTAATATACACTCGTAATAAAGTTCAATTACACCTCATTACTTTCAATTTTTAACAAGTCATATCAACGCCGAATTCAACTCATATAAATGTTACAATAATTTCATAACGTGCGAAAAGCGATCCGTTACGGGACTCACGGGTTGAGATAATATTTTAATGTAATATTGATACGGTAGCGTTGCATATGAAACAATATGCTTGACAGGTACGGCTTCGGATGTTACAAATTAATAAATGTAAAATTGCGCGAGATATTGTTTCAAACATTACGTAATGGAACTTTGGGTTAATGCTGGACAATGGGACAACAGTATCCTCCTTATTACATTTGTCGAGCCATTTCAGAGATTATTTTAAAACTGTTATTTCGGCGTATGTATACAATGAATATATCATGCATATGAATGCATGAAGAAAAAAAAGGTTTTTTAATATAATAAACAGACACTCCAATTTTATTTATATAATATATATATATACATAATATATATATATATTTAGTGTATCTTTTATCTAAAATAGTAAAGGTATTTAGACTTTAACTCAGCGCCAGAGTTAGTGATGTTGAGCTATGTTCTGACAGCCAGGTAAGTTAATAAGAGCACGGAAGGAATAAGGGACCTCTACCTTCATACATCCAGCTTCATTTCTCCAGTGTACTTTAGCTGGCTGTAGAGGAAGATTAAGTGAGATGTTGTATCCTGAAAACATAAGATAGGCGAATCGTGAAATTTTATTTGATATCATAAAATGTCATACACGACATAAATTAGCACGAAGAATCTCTTACTACCAATAACTTTACAGGTACCTATTTATTTATAAAATATATTAAATATTTATAAACTGCAAAATGCCGAAATTGGATTTATTTTATATTGTAGCTACTCAACTTTCCAACACGTTTTTAAATTTTTGGTTCTATTTATACCAAGCATTCGTTTCAGCGTTAGAGCGTCGGTGGCTCATTGGTGCAGACTGTTGCCTGTTCCTTCCCATCTTGAGAGTGCAGTTTCAAATACCGCCATGTGCCAATGTCTTTTAGAATTTTCGAAATTATTTGTACGTTTATCCGACGCTCGGTGAAGAAAAACATCCCGAGCAAACCTGCGCACGCCTTCGAATAAATTCAAAGGTATGCGTGAAGTCGGTCAATCCGCACTGGGCCCGCGTGGACGTCAGGCCTGCACACCCTTTACGGGTAGGCTCGTGCTCGGTAGGGACGTATCTGAGCTGTGATGATGATTAGTTTCAAAAGTAAATAGTATTCATTATACAGATAAACAAAATGAATGTTTAGAAAAAAAATAATATACGAGTAAAAAAAGGTTTCTTTAAATGAGAGGATTTTGAAAATCTGCATCTGTTCATTTAATTTGGATATTGGTGATTATATTAAAAAAATTAGAAAACCAATGTATGAAAGTGTTCTTTTTTCATTCAAATAATTTTATGGGGTTCAAAACCAACGACGTGTTTATGCTAATTTATCATGTCACTACTTAATACACCATGCATCGTATCTCTTTATTTCAATTATTATGAGCAACATTTAATCTTCTCGCCACTTGCTAGTTAGTCTATGAACTTTACCCTTTAGTTATTTATTTCATTGTAATAGATCGTGATTTATAGCTTTATGAATGCACATTGAACTGTTACGGCTTTTAAATCAACGGTTTCTAATTCAAAAGACGAAATAGTTTCAAATTACGAGGCAATTATTAAGGCATTTGGTAAGCCCTTCTTAATGGAAGTAATTCAATACTGTTTGTGACTTCCTGTGTATTGTAAATGTTAAATGAACGGTTGGTCAACAAAAATACAAAGCAAAGGCAAAAAATTCATAATTATTTAGGTGTTTGGTAATCATCTTACTATTAAATATTTAACTAATTTACAGCAATTTAGACCTTCGATGCATCAGGCTGGATATATACGTCAACAATACCAATTTCACTATCAAATATTATATCAATTATATATCACAACACAAGTCAGAGATGTAAGAGACACGCCTGTAATGACAGATGTGTTCAAATAAACTAATGACAGCAGATAGTCATAGTTTTTGCTAACGCTGCCTCGCGCCAGTTACACAAGACAACATTATCTTTAGAACAGATCTCTAGATTGGGTATATTGAACCTTGATTGGTGAATTGAAGGAGATAAAGTTTTCTATTTGGAGCGCGAGTACTTACTTTAGAGCTCTAACAGAGGATTTTACCTGAATGAACCTTATGGTTAAAAAAGGAAATAGTAAAAAAGGGGGTTCAATGCAGATACAGTCAAGTAATCATTAACCCGTTGACCACCAGGATTCCAAACACAATGGAAAATCTATCGCTTGTGACGCTTTTGGCGTCTCATCATCTTCTGCCCACTGCAGGGAACGGGCCTACCGCACAGCATTGCTATAGGGAAATTGGGCCGTAACCCACCTTGTGGGCCCAATGTGAATTGGTGGGGGTTAACGACTACCATTTTAAGATTGTAGCCGGGACCGACACCTTAAAGTACCCTCCAAAGCATGGAATTATTTTTTTTTGGACAATCAGATGATTAAGCCTGCAATGTCCTAATTTAACTAGGAAAAATCACACAAAGTACCCTTTCAAAGAGGGATTGGAACCTACGACCCCTGTGTCATACAGCGGTCTGAGCCGAATTTTGTGCTTACTAGACAACGAAAGCAGTACATGCAGTACTTTGTACGGTACAAATCCAAATATATTACAAACGCTATTAGCTTAAAACACATTCTTAATCAAAGCTAATGTGTTTTATTAAAGGCACGTAATTCGATTGGTACTTATCTTCACCTTAAGTGTGTTCATATCGGAACAATAAACAAACGTTAGGAATCACTGGCCCCTCGATTTATTTCGTATCGTTATTGCAGGTGTTAAGATGAAACATAAAAATACCCAAATGGCAGAAAGTGTTACAGTGTTATCTGATTTAGTGAAAGTAATTGACTTTTAATCACGTAGAAACGTCAAACAAAAAATGGCCGAGCCCCATAAAATATACGTATCATCATCATCAGCTCATTAAACGTCCCCACTGAGGGGCACGAGCCTACCCGTATAGGGTGATTAGGCCTTAGTCGTCCACGCGGGCCCAGTGCGGATTGGACGACTTCACACACAACCTTGGAATCTCTTCGCAGGCATGAGGGTTTCGTCACGATGTTTTCCTTCATCGAAAAAGCGTCGGATAACGTGCATATATTTTCGAAATTCGAAAACACATCTGGTACGTGTCGGGATTTGAACCTCAGCCCTCCCGGTAGGAAGGCGACAGTCCACACCATTGAGCCACCGACGCTCTACGAAATATACGTATACTTATTGTTATATTTAGAATCTAAAGTTATTAATTTTAACTTTAACGCGTCATAACCATAAGCATGAGCACACACTTCTCTGTCATTATGACATGTAGCGAGCGTCGTGATTATGAATGAAAATTTTGCCCAACTAATGCGATGGGCAGACTTTTTCCGCGGACACTGAGTGAGATTGTGCATCTAGTGTATTACACTATTTGAACAAGGGTTGAACATCTCGACCACCAGTGAGACGTCCCTCGACGAACACGTCAAATGTAAATTTGATTTTGAATATTTTATTGCCCTCTTGATATTCTCTTGTCGTGTTATTGAGTTACTCACGTTATCTCTGGATGACATTGTGGTTGATAAAAGATATATTGTTTCGGCATGCGATTTATTTAATAACGTTGCTTTTGAATGATAAATGTGGGTGGGAGGTCTGAATGTTGTTTTCGACTTTAATATTGAGATGGAAGCCCTTCTTGTGAGCTACTCGAGTGTTCGCTTCTCCTTGAAACTAATATTACGATTTTAAATCGTATTTATGTAAGTCCCGTAACCAATAGGTATTTCCATTTGGTGTCAATATTTCGAGCGTATAAGCTTTTTGATAATAAAATAAAATCGATTTAATTCTTTACGGATAAAATGGACTAATAAAGTTGTTCCTATTTCTATATGCGTTATTGTGAGCTGAGGTTCAACAGTGGACTTCAATAGGTTGAAGAATGAGGGATCACTACAGCCTTAACGCCTACAGCGGACCAGAATATGCCCACATGTCTTTCATCATTCAAGCGTTTTCCCGAACGTTGCCCGCCAAGCAGGAGTTTTGTAGGTCTTCTAGCTTTTTCTATGTAAAATTAATATGTATAAAATACATATGTTTTTATAACTAAAATATGATATGAGACCGAGTCCTCTAATTATGCCACTATTAGTTCTTGGCGATCTCTACTTACGAACTAAGTATTTAAAATACAACATTTATTGTAATTTAACATTATATACCTAAGGGACTGGGCATAACTCCAGGTTTATTTGCAGAGGTACATCTCCTAATGAACCAGCTTTACCGAATCATCCTTAAAGTATGCTTAGTCATTCTCCTTCACGGTTCTTTATAACAAGTGGCATTGATCGACGCGTTTGTATGCATTGAGCTTGAAGTCTCTATAAAATATTGAATCAAAATATTATGTAGTACATCAATAGCTGTAACACAAACAGTATAAGTAGTATAAAACTTTGTCAAGGCTAACATCAATTAAAAAAGTACTAAGAAATATATAAATCTTGTTCAAGAACATACTTCACTTGAAAACAAGTATAAAATAACTTAGTTCACAAAGTGATATTACCTTAATCAATTAGGTACCAAAAATATTAATTTAATAGTAAGTCCTCGAAGAGACGCCTTGACTGTTTGTTACTATTTACTATAAAAGCAAATAAATCAATTATATTGTGCGGTCGTACGTATCACGGGTGGAAACTTACAACACACAATACATTAACCTATTATCTACGCGCGTGCTACGTTTGAGCTGTTATTATGATAAGCGGATTTAGCTATTAAAATTTTTTTTGTTTATAATATGGAAAATATCTCTCCTCAACAATTCACAGACCACTGCTGACATAGGTCTCCCCAATTTTGCGCTAGCTATCCCGGTCCTCCGCTTTTCTCATCTAGCCTCCACCAAAGATGTTTCGCAAGTCGTCGGTCCATGGGGCCGGAGAAAATATATTAACTAAAAATTATTTGTTAATATCGGACATATGATTAAACTTTGGCAACTAAAATAACCTTTAAAAATTCATTGCATCTAAATTATAGACTGCTTGTAACTACTATTCGTAGGTATAGTATAAGTTTCGTAGAAAGTAGAATTTGCCTATTTTAGAGGAAGATTAAAGGATAGATTTTCAAAAATACATAAAATAATTTTATCCAAAGTTAAAGTTACGGTACGAGTACATGCTATTAAATTAAAATCAATAAGATTAATCTCAATCAGCTCAATAAGTAGTCTTGAAAGGACTTTTAGATGACGTCCTACTTATTCTATCATACAACAAAATATGACATTATATTAAAGTGGCAAATGTCAGTCTCCAACAACTGGACGTGAAATAAATAGAGTCCATGAATTCACCTGATGACCTAAACCGCAAGGGTATATTTCAGCAGATAGTATCAAATGAAAAGCACCAGTCTGCGGTTAGCCGCGATAACTTCAACAATAAGAGCCGGGGTTTTGATATATAGCGCTCGAGTTGCCATGCGATGGTTGACAACTCGGGACAAAGGTGCCCAACTTCGCTGTCGTTCAATTGTTTTGAATTATCAAGTTTTTGAATTCCAATTTGTGGAATTCAAAAGTTCTGGAACAGTTTTGGAAGTTGAAATCGGTGTAATAATTCTCGAATACGATCATTGAAACTAAAAATCACTCAAAAACAATGGTTGCCTTTATGCCCAACATTATAGAATTGTTTTTTGGACACCAAAATATATATTTTATGCTATCTAGTTCTTGGTTAGCCAATATCAGAAATTACTTTTAGGCCTGATGTCATTCGATGCAATATTCATACCTAGAGGGTATTTTTTCTTACTTTTTTATAATTTGAAAAATGACCGAATTGTAGCAGTTTTAATCAAAAATGAGCCCCAAAAATCTCTGTATTTTTCGATAATTTTAGAAAAAAGTATATAACGAATTTTCAAAATTTTAACATCATACAATCCGCCATAAAATTCTGAATCTCACGATACTAAATAGTCCTGGCTATCTTGCATATTTTCGGAGATATTGTCAAAAAAACGACAAGGGTGAAAAATATTTACAACTTCAAGGACTTTCCCCATTACACTGAAAGGATGGCGTTCCTATTGAGGACTTCCTTAGAGTACATCTTCCTTGCGGTAATAAATTCACTACATTCCGTTCCATACAAAATACTTTTCAGTATTTGAAAGGATTTAGCGGTTGTAAGCTGAGCATGTTTGAGATTTATGTACTGCTTAGAAGTAAGTTTTTGGAAAAATATCTTAGTTGGAAATATACATGTTGCAATATATTTTACTCCCGGTAAAGACTCATTTACAAGTTTGTCAATAAATGTGTACTTTGATTACGGATTTGGTATCATTGTAAAAATTATATCGGTTTTGCTTAGATTTATGGGATCTCCCCATTCTGCGCCAGATATAATATATATGGTAAATAAAGTTGTCTTTGAGTCAATTTAAGTTCATTTAGTCATTTTTGAGGTTCTAGTTATTGAACTGCTTTAAAACACAAGGCATTACCAAACAGCAAAACAAAAATTTTTGCTGTTTTTTTCCGAAATATTTACATTGGGATTGGTACCAGTATGCATATATCATGTAGGTCATTGACCTCAGGCTGCCAACCCGTTGTCCCAACATTCCTCGAACCCGACCGCTAAATGAAAAAAAAAGATATCGATGCACTTTAAAAGAATACCGTTAATATTGTCAATGGGTAGGGTTCAAGGAAAAGGACGAAAATTGAGGAAAACGTAAAAGGAATTTATTTGTTGTAAAACGTTAGGTCGCTTCTGGATCGAGTCGTCAACGAGCAAATAAAACGGTAAAGGGATACAACCTTCGATATTTGTAAAGTCAGTGATGCAAGCAATGGCGTGTGTTTGAGAGAAAAAAGGTCTGATTTTTTGTATAGTATTACTTAGCTATTTAAACAATAATTTCCTTATAGTAAGTAGCAATAGTCGCAGTGTAGATACAGCATCAGCTCATTAAACGTCCCCACAGAGGGGCACGAGCCTACCCGTATAGGGTGATTAGGCCTTAATCGTCCACGCGGGCCCAGTGCGGATTGGACGACTTCACACACAACCTTTGAATCTCTTCGCAGGCGTGCATGAAGGTTTCCTCACGATGTTTTCCTACACCATAAGAGCGTCGGATAACGTACATATAATTTAAAAAATTCGAGAACACATTGGTACGTGGCGGGATTGAGCCACCGACGCTCTAGTGCAGATACATTTATACCTAATATCTAACAAGGGAAAAAGGCCAAGTGCAATTGCTAACTTTACTTAAAGATGTAACGTCACAATATCCTTACCAAAAACCTGGAACACATCTGCTGCAGATACATAACGGTTATGGCAGGAGAAATAGATGATATTGACGTCACGTAACCAAAAGACCTTATATACAGTAAATTACCTTGCTGAAATACAGGATTGCCCTAGTTCAGTTCCACATGTATGCAAGTTTTGTGTTATAAATTTACATTTATAATACCTACCTTCTAGTGTGTGTAAATAAATGATATTTAACTTACTTTTAGTTTTTGCTTGCTCACAGTTAAAATATACATTATTAGTAAGTATTACTTGCTTTTATATACATTATTACTTAGTATTACTTGCTTTAATGTCTATTACCATGACATGTAAACAATAAAAATATTTAATTTTTATCCCCAATGTTTCCGAATATTTTGTTAGCAACTTATGTTAATTATCGGAGTTTTATTTCAATTGACGTTTTGTATAATTTTTATCCAACAGAAAATCTTAAATTATTTATTCAAAAAGCTAAACACCGATTTAGGTATCCGATAAATAAGACATGCTAAATATATCTGGCGCAAAATGGGGAGACCTATGTCCAGCAGTGGACTGCGATAGGTTGAATAGGAAGGAATATATAATTGTTTCGATGTATCGAAATTATGTTCTTAAACATAAAAGTGTAACTTTTATCATAATATTTCGTTATATTGGTATATTAATTTAAAATTGAGTTAGCACAGCTTAACTCAACAAATATTGTAACAGATTCATCATTACGGTAAAACTGCCGGAACAAAATTTTTCACTTCCAAACAAAAAATGATTTACTGCAGCCGATAACAGGCTTAATTTTGTAAAAAATTGCACGTCGTCTTCAATCTTGCAACTTTGTGAAGCAATTTATAAACCATCATTAAGAACCATATCTGAGGTCGACGCAAAAGATAAATACGAGTATGTATTACTGAAGAGTAAGGGACCGGATTTGAGCTGCAATTAAAAACGTCCCGACGATTTTATTATCATATTATTGGTTTTAATTACGAAAGTGAGATTGCTGACGGATGTGATTTATTTTGGTATCGAGACCTTGTTAAAATTCCAACAGTAATTAACTGTTTAGCTGCTTACGTATTTGTGGGAGTTGATAACCACAATTTTCTTTGATAGATAAGTGTATCTGAATAAAAGATGGTAAATCTTTTATTCAGACACTTTTCTTACTTTCTTACTTCTATGTTTGCAAAAATAGTACTAAGAAAAGCAAGAATTTATAATTATAATTTGACAAACATAAATTTAAGTCACTCTTGTCTTATTTTTACCATATATAACCATAGTTTGCCATAACCTTTTAAACTATGTTTTGACATTTATTTTTTTCTACAGTAGCAGCAACCTACTGATGACAATAGTACCTACATTTATTAGGCACCATACAAGTGGCATTAGTATTGTGGCTTGCAAAGCGTATTCAATAGAAATTATCTCCGGTTGTACATTCGGAGACGTAAATCATGTCAGTACGAGTCCCTTGTTATTTTTATCGACAATATTGGGCGCGCCGCGGTTCGTTTAGGAGGGTTAATTATGATGGGATCCCCCAGGATTTGCCAAGTGTTTGTTTACGAGTCTGGCGTCGGTATTTGTTACTTAAATTATACGTTTCTCTTTTCGCTTGTTAATAAAAACAAAATTAAACTTTTTAATGTGAGTGTACAAGCATACTTTTTCATTATTTTTATTTATGATTAATATTTAATGGACATTATTATTCTGATTAAGGCACACATTGTTCGTTTTAAACTTTTAATATCTGCGTACTACAAATACATATAGAATCAGCACCATCATTTCTGGCTTATCCCTGCTCTCACCAACCCGCGTGTTGAGTACCCATTTACCCCCCAATGACGCAATGACAGACACCAGTTATATGAAAACAAGGTTGCTTAGGGTCAAAGAACGCGAATTTTCAATATAATATTAAATTAGAATACATGAATATGACCTTTGACATTATTTGTTATCATTAATCATAGGTTTTCATTAAGGGCGGATGTTTGGAAGATAGAACAGTAATAAAACTTAAAGATCCCAGTGTGCATTCATCACATAAAGCACGGGAAATTTTACAACCAAGCGCATTTTGGCCAATATGACTTATCACGGATCTGTATTATAGAATATATTACTGGATATATTGACAACGTCTGAGAGGCAACCCGCTATCGTCTCAGTTGTTTTTTTTCCGCGATATAGCGGGAGTGTACATTTTTCTTCTAAATTCTTTTTAGACGTAGTGCGTATATCGTCATTTCATCTCAGATGTCAACCCTTAAATTATTATAAAGGTCAATGGTCTGATCTAGTATGCATTAACGAAATGTTGCATTGAACCAATGTCAGTGCCATTAAATTTACATTAAGCGTCATGAACTTGGTGGTGCGTCATGTTATCACGGATATGGTCCGTTCATGTGGCAAAGCTTATGTTTTATTATGTAAGGAGGGAAAGCGTTAAGATTGTAAATAGAATCATGCTTTGCATTGCAGAATTAATTTTCTACCTGAAAAGAATATGCACCTCCCGGCTTGTTATATGGCGCTCTTACATAAAATAATGCCAGAGGCCATTATGTGGATAAGAAAGTTTAACTTCACCAAGAGAAAGAAGGAATATGGTCATATGCATATCTGAAACGTATAGCTTGCACTTGCTCTACAACTTATCGCCGTCCACTGTTGGACATAAGTTTGCCTGATTTTCGCCAGATATCCCGGTCCTCCGTTTTTCTATCCAGCCTCCACACGACCTTCCGCAAGTCGTTCGTCGATCGGGCCGGAGGGCGTCCTACGCTTGCCAAGACGCGTTCTCCACTCCAGTATTCGTCTGCGCCAACTGCCATCACTTCTGCGACATAAGTTTTGCTGATCCGGCAGGCTATGTCGGTAACTTTAGTTCTCTTACAACGGGAACGTTTAGCATATTGTCAGATATTTGAATATGCAGTCCCATAACATCTTATGACTAGGGATGTCTTTAATAAAAACTACGAACGTTCACACGATTGCGTCATAATAACATTCCACGAACATTGTGATAATTTAACTAAAACCTTGCTTTTAAAATATGTTTCATACATTTTGCAACTGGTTCGGGAAGGTGTAGTGACCTCCTGACTCACCGGCCATTTACGCCGACGTCGCATTTCTCAAATTATCAACAACTTTTAAACTGTTTTCTTTGATTAATTGTTTGACCATTTATTGTTATATTTGATGTTAATAGGTTTAAAAGTTAAGTAGTTTTTAAAGATTTGTCGTTTATGTGATAACTGTCTCTATAATATTTGAAAAGCAATCGTCGTTTTTTAAGGATGTGTGCAAATAAAATAAACGTTGGTTGAATATAATTTAAGGATATTTAGCACTTATACGAAGTTTTGTATGTAGGCTAACGATAGATTATATACATCAGGATTGTTTTCTATGAACATTTAGGTTGAAGTAATCTTATCGTTAAAGTAGTTTTAGCACGGTACAAATAACATATTGTACCGTGGTTTTAGTAGTAAGAAGATTATTTTTTTATGCACAGACTTGACGTAACACAATATGTATATGGAAAAGAAAGTAAAACGATGTAGCTTATTTCAAAAGGAAGTTTTTTTTAAATTTATGTTATAAGTGTACAGTACGGTCTGGACGCTCACCTGATGGTAAGTGATACGCCAGCGGCATTAATGGAGAAAAACTGATAGACAGTTATTATCTCCATCAATGCGCACTGCGCCCGTCACCGAGACAACAGGTGTTAGGTCTCTTATACCCGGTAATTTTACTAGCTACAGTGCCCTCATCCCGAAACACAAAAGTGCATAACACTCCTGTTTCACGGGATGATATCTGGCACTGCGGTGGTACCTACCTAGACGACTCAGTATCGAGTCTACACCTAGTAAACATAGAAGCAAAAAAATCAGGAAGGAATCAAGGAGCTTGCATTATGGACAAATACATATATACTTATAACAATATATACATAGTATTGGCAATTTTTTGTTAATTTTTTATTCGAATAAGTTAGAGACCTATTTCACTGCAAACCGTGTATAAGGTCAAATGCGTAGGCTGCTCGATTCTGCTATTTCTACCGCTATGTACTACTATTTAACTTATACTCTTGGTAAAGCTGTATTCCGGATGGTGGAGATTGAGACAGCAAATAAATTCTAAAGATAAAAACTAAATACATTCTCATTACTAATTAAGAGCTTTAATAAGGACCCTTTCTCAGTCGGATTACTAGCGTTATAGGCCAATTTTCCATTAACCTTCCACCTGATGATCTGTCATCTTCATTACTAAATTTTATAGTTAAAAAACTTTAAATTTAAATATTTCAAACAATATTTTTTGTTGAAATAAAATCTCCCGTTATTTTAATACATAAAGATAATCCCAATATGTTACTACGCTATATGTTTTAAAACATAATAATCTCCAAAACCTAATTTGAATACGTGAACGAAATACGATGTGTCACTTAATCTATTCGTAATCACTTTTTACTTCGAAATGGCAAAATATCCAACGGTTGTTTACTTGTTTAAGATTATTGTCCTTATTAAAATAATAGTGGCAGATAAGCGTCTTAGTTCTGAATGGAAGTTGTTGTTGATATTGTGTATATTAATTATTGTATGTATTTATAGAGTTATATTGAGAGTAATTGGGCCGTAACCCACCACGTAAGTCCAATACGGATTGGAGGACGACTACCATCCATCATAAGATTATAGCCGGGACCGACTGCTTACGTGCCCTCCGAATCATCTTTTATTCAGCAACCAGGTGATCTACTACAATTTCTAAAAACGTCAAAAACGTAAATTCCCATATCTATGCTAGGCGGGACATGTGCCTGCAGTGAGTGGGCCATTATTGGTTGATAATATATAAAGCCCATAAGTATGTCATTTTCCCCAAACAGAGAGAACTCTCGTCTGTCTGAGTCTGGGAACTCTATATTTCGGGCCTAGGCTTTCCACACCTCCCTGTCATATTATGCTAAATAGCAAACTTGGCTCAACAAGCACCATAATATAGGAGCGCGCTAATTTTAAATCTATGACCAGCACACACTTCTGCAAATGGCAGATGACAATGCAATCATAGTGATAAAATAATGACTATACAGCCATTTTGATAGTCATTTCAAAAAAATGCAAGCAACAATACTCCAATAATGCGTATTTGGACTTTCGATATCACGATCCAAGGTCACTCTGGGACGCTGAACCCGGTAACGTCGCTATGATGGTCTTAATGATTATTTTATTTGATTTATTAAATGCTCTTTTTGACCTCGAAACGCGAGAATTACGACTATTCTAGACGGGTATGGCTAGAATATAGCAGAATACCTGATTTATTTATTGACTTTAACTGTTTGAATTATTAACAGTCAGCCTACTTTTCGTCAGCGAATATAATGCATATTTATCACGGTATTGCATGGTGAATTTTCATATGATTTTTTTTAATAATGCGTTTTCTATGGATTTTTTTGTTTTAATAATTAGAATTTAATTGCGATAATTAGCTTTTTTTATTAAAACAATTAGCGAAGTGTAGTGTAATTAAAAATAATTTTAAAATTACAATCTTTCGAAACAAGGTGGTGTTATTTTTATTTCCACGTCAGGTTTGATGTAATGGTTATCTACCTCATCAAAGAAGGGGGATCAGACCCCCTTCTCGAATAGGTTTTGGTATTTGGTATAAATAATGTAAGTATAATAAGAAACAGGTACACAGGTGGAGAGTCGGTGGCTCAATGGTGTGGACTGTCGCCTTCCTACCGGTAGGGCTGAGGTTCAAATCCCGACACGTACGTGTTTTCGAATTTTCGAAAATATATGTACGTTATCCGACGCTTTTACGGTGAAGAAAAACATCGTGAGGAAACCTTCATGCACGCCTGCGAGATTCGAAGGTTGTGTGTGAAGTCGTCCAATCCGCACTGGACCTGCGTGGATGACTAAGGCCTAATCACCGTATACGGGTAGGCTCGTGCCCCTCGGTGGGGACGTTTAATGAGCTGATGATGATGAGGTACACAAGTAAACATTCTGTAGTTCACATTAAATAAGCTCCGTGCTTAATATAGGCTAGACGGGACTCTGCGAGTGTCAGTAGATGTTAATCTTTACACTTTCCTCACCATACTTTCTTATACCCAAGTGAACCCTATGTACAAGTCCATATATAGTCTTTTCACATTACATAACATCAAGCGAGGTAACCTGTACACTATCAGGTGGAGTTTCCGTCTTAATTTACATATTCAGGGCTTAATGTAGGTCGCCCCGGTGTTCTATATACTATGTAGTCTATTTGTACTTATAAATAGAGGGCAACACAGTTTAAAGTTTATATTGGTTAAATTTTGAATGAAGTTTCGCTAACAAGTTATTGCTTCATCTGACGTGTATTATTATCTTGTAAATTCAGACAGGACCAGTGTTTTCTTGATCTAAAACCCTAATAAAAAATCCAAGTACCCAGAAAAGTCTATAACTGACTTCTGGTCCTAAGCTTCCCCTACCACAAGGTTAATCGTAAGCTCGTTTGCTTTTTATATCAAAAAGAGATTATATATTTGTAACAATTTATAATACAAATATTTGTTCCAATCCCGACTGATGATGATGGTCATCGAGAACTTTCTAAAGTTAATCGATTAAATCAATCAATCATCGTGGATTGTTTGCGAGAGATTAATACATGAGATATAAAATCTAGGTACATACATACCCTATTGAATAAGTCTTGACCCAAAATGTACACTGAACCAGTGTCATAGGATATCCAAAGATTTGTGGGGTATCGTGAACAGCACGTGAAATGCAGTATCGTGATTTTTATGTTATTTCATTGGTAAATATTAGATTTTGCTTAATAACACAACGGTACGCCATTAAATGTAAGAGAATATCATTTTTTCAACCAAATTATTACTACAGTGAAACCATTATACCTGCTTAATTATTAAATAAAAAAAGTTTTCACATTTTTACTGCGGCAAAATACGTAAGTAAAATAGAGAACTACCACTAGCCGGGCAATGTTTTTGCGTTTCAATTACTGCACTGGGAATTGTTTTTCAGATTTATAAAGCGATGGGTACAGTTGCTGTATTCAGAATTCTAAAGTCTTTGCCGTAGAGTCGAGATCAATGACACGACTGAATATTTTGTGTGAATTGAAATAGAATAAGTATCTAGTCAAACAGTTAAAATTATTCTGTGGTGACATTTGGATTTGTTTTTATTTTACTGCATTAGCTTTAAAAGTTATGATAGCTATGTTGGACTTGGCGCTTACTTCACTATAGTGAAGTGTTTTGCTTTAGTCTCCACGCTTGGAGATAGCAAAACCTATAAAGGTAAGGTTGAATGAGAATGGGTTGCCATCCGTTTTCAACTAAATATTTTGTCCCTTAGCCTCCTTTTACGGCACCCGCGTGGAGAATAAGGGTAACAATTGTATTCTCATTTGCCATCAACCAAACGATTTTTTTAATTTACAAACATATTTATTAATTTTATCTTAGAGCTTTATTTTAACAAAGATATTTGACAGATTCAACACACGTCTTTACAGACCATTTAATATCAGAGATATGAATTCTACTGCGTAGGCTTTAGATGAGATTCCCTTGAAGATTCCTGCTTTGATGCTCGATCTATCTTCATTATATGCACATGTAAAGAATACACGATCGTATATTTACTTGCAAAACGATGACCTATGGTTATTCGAAGAGTAGAAAAGGACTTTGTTAAATAAGTAAGCAAAACGTCAACCAGAAAGCCTTGGTATGACGCGTATGCCTGCTTGCTTTACAAAAATTGATAAGCATATAACAGTTAATAACTTAAAAAACTTGAGTTTATGTTAATTATAAGCATTAAATTTATTTTAAATCAAATAATTTAAATACAGCTTTGAAGTGTTTGTAGCTGAAATAAAAAAGCAGAAACCGCTAATAATTACTGTTGCCTCTTTTGGACAACTAATACTTGAGTTTGGCTAACTTAGGAATCTTTGCGTTATTAGTATGGCTTCAGTTAACCATTACAAACCATGTGGATGAAAAGCTTCTAGGGCACATTTCTTATATAGCCCATTAAAGCAAACGAGTGTATGATTCATTTGATGGTAAGTGAATGTCATCACCCATGGACACTTTTATTTAGAAGGTGCCTGCATTGGAACCTTCAATGGAGAGGGTAAACGTACGAGAGAGGAATGGGTAATGGCCTCCGGGAAACTCACTCACTTGGCGAAATACAATGCTCGCGTTGTTTCACGATATTTCCTGAAAGGGTAGGAACTCCGGTCGAGCGGAAGCATGGCTCCGCCACATTATATTTCTGATTGTATTAAAAATATAAAGTGTATACTGTACTGCTGGGGATTGACCTCGGAAATCTTGGTGAGCATCCAACGTCTCGACCAATGCACCACATTGGTCATATTTTACAAGAAGATGAAGATATCTATTCTTAGTAATATTAACTTTGCTTAAAACCAGGCCAAATATTTTAGCATTATGAGATTTCCATTAAAACTGAATGTATGAAAAAAAAACAGTATTGCTAACCTTACTAACATATTTACACAATGCAGCTATAAACAATTGTTAAGTGCAAATGTTGTGGCACTACACAACGATCATAATCATAACAAATGCACACTTAACACGTACATTTCTGGTTCTCGTACGTCCCAACTAAAATAGGCGGGAACTTGTAGCTTCGGTGGTTTGAGGGTTTTATACACACTGAGTGTTGTCTAGAAACTCTTTAATGTTAAGTCTGTGAAGTTTATATGATTTATGTTCCTTAGTTTAAGCATTTCAACTTGTGAATAATCATCAGTCTTAGTGTCCACTGATGGGCACAGACAAATATCTATGTGGAGTTGGGCCATAGCCCTCCATTCGGCCCAATGCTGATGGGTTTGATTACAGTTTGAATGAATGAAATCTGTGTATGGTGATGTAGAGTACACGCATTTTTGCATTGTATGCATTTTCCTTTCCAAGAGTTAACCAACGGCAGTGATAGATTTGCTAAAATGTGGTTTTTCTTAATAAAAATTCTGTGAGTGTTGTCTGTCGGGGATTCATAAGTTGCTTAATGACTAATTCAAATTTCGTTTTTTATTTGCAGGTTGGTAAAACATTACCTGAAGAAAACTCATTCGCCAACTTCTCAACATTAAAAATATTTGGTAAGCTACGACCAAAGTGTAAAGTACATTTTTGTTCTGGTATAGAAAACAGAAATCCTAGTCAAAGTTATTTATATAAATTAAAATGAATTCAGCTTGCATTTCCCGTATATGTAGATAAAATGACACGAAAATACTTAATCTATATTTAGGCACACGACTCCGTTTTAACCAATATATTATGCAGAACATTACAGTATATTAGTCTCCCACGTCTGCACTAAATATGTAAATTTGGCTAGATGGGGTTTTGGGTGGTCAGGACATTGATTGCTTTGTGATTCGGCCTAAACAATGGCCCATCTGACATCGTGCCCGGAGCCCTTCCAACTCCACGCGGACAGCATCTAATGATAGCACCGGATAATACTATCACTATAACTGCTCTCTGGGCCGCTAAGATTTGAATGTGTTTTTTCTCGACACGTTAAGAAGAAGAACTAAATATGTCAATCCTATGCTATTCTCATCCAGCATCCAGCGATAGTTGAAGTGACTGTGGCAGGGCACATAGTGCGTTGAAACGACCCGCAACCAGATAGATGGATAACCTGGTTAAGGTGGCGGGTAGCAGATGGATGTCAACTGCTAGGACTCAGCCGCGTGGATATCATTAGCGGAGGCCTTTGTTCAGCAGTGGACATGTTAGGTTTAATAAATGGATGATGATCCACCGATAACTTTTCGAAGGTTGTCGTAAGTCTGGCTGGGCCGTGGCACGCCACGCGTGACGGTGAGGCAAAACGAATTTCAACTAGAATATATCAAAATTGTACTTTTCGGGAAACATATAGCGGACAATGATTCCAAATCTCAAAGGATACCTACGATTTCTTTCATCGTTTTCATTCTGGTCGATAATTAATTTTATTATTTTCATAGAACTTTATTTACCTAGTACTTCCCAATTTCAGGTTGATTTTCATATATGTTTGGTCAATTGTTTATATTACAAAATGTGTCGAACACAAAAGATAGTTTCTTGTGGCAGCAAGTAGGCCAGTAAGATATAGATCAATGATACATTACTTAGTATTGTAAAGAGGTGTAGTGAAAATATGCTTTCTTTACCATGGCGAATCTGATTAATGTAGTGAATGATTGTATTAAATATTTTAAATTCAGATTTCGCTATGTTATGTGTTAATTTCCAATGTTACTTATAAGATATAAGTCCCTATGTTAAATTTCAACGTATATATTTTGCATATACAACCAATAGTATATAACCATATAAATTAAAAAAGCGTTGCAGTGAAATTTATTCTCAGTTGCAATATTAAGTTCCCACAAAGTAATCCATGTACATGTTGATTTTTGATTTGCTCACCACTGTTTTAGTTTGTTTCGTTATTTTTTTGTCATAAACCGAACTCAGATGTTTTGGCTGAATTTTTTTAAAATAAAAACACGAATAACGAATATGCGAAACAAGTGCAAACTTTTTTTAACATGGCCATGTACGAAAGCCTGTACTTTGCTGCGGATATGACGTCACTGGACATATGTAGCAATTTTTATTGGCGGATTAAATTGGCCTGTGCAGGTTTTTCGTGCAGTTCAAGGCTCCAGTGAATCATCGGTTGTAATTTACGGTACTAATTTTAAATAACTCTTCCAGATTAAATGTACAGTTAGCAAGATCATAAAAGTATCATCATTTTGACGATTCTTTTGGTGTTGCGGTTGAGAGGTCGGCCGCAACATCAAGGGTTCCGGGTTCGATCACCGGGCAGTACAAACATTTGTGTGCATGAATATGTCTGTTTGTAATGGTCTGGGTGTTTTCTATGTACAATATGTATGTATTTACAAAAAATAATATATACAGAATATCATTGAATTGAAACAGAAAATTTATTTCTTTCCCTTAATATTTTTTATGTTCTACGTAGCTTTGTAAGCTTCGTATGTTGTTGACCCTACGCCAGTATTTAAATGAATTTGCAATGTTTTACGCTTTGGTCATAAATATTTGTTCATTGTTTATAAATTACTATTTGACCGTGGGCGGCGATGTTCCTCTATGAATTTCAAATGCGAAAATTGTTTTAGACTTTAATTTTAGAAGGCACTTTTTGAACTCTTAATTTATCTTCATTAGATCAGTCATACAGTTTAACCCTACAGGTTGGGCCTTTTTTAGTATAATTCTTTGTTGTGGGCTTTTGGACCATTAACTACTACTGGATCAGTGTATATTGGCGATTGGCTACAGTTTTGATCTCTATTCGGCAAAATAATAAAAAGTAAAATGACTAACCATTTGGTGTAATAGTTGAGTTGTCGTCTGCCAATGGTTTAGTGTTTTATTCCCGTACAGTACTTACAAATACTTTTCTGCGTAAATATGTCTGTTTGTAAAGGTCTAGAAGCTTCTTTGTATTAAATGTATGCACAGCGTTTGGCTGCATGACCCGGAGGTCGTGGGTTCGAATCACCTGATTGTTCGAAAAAAATGATGATTCCGTACTTCGGAAGATACGTTAAGCCGTCGGTCCTTGCTACAATTTTAGGATAAAAGTCGTTAACACCCATCAATCTGTATTTGGCCCTTATTGGCATACGGTCTAATCGTCTCATAGCAATGCTGCGCGGGAAGGATGTGCCCTGCAGAGGTCCGTTATAGGCTGATTATGATTACGATGTTTATGTTTAATTGTATTTATTTCCGACGTACGATTGCATTGTATTGGGTGAACTAGATGGTGTAGTGTTAATGCCAGTAAATATTTACTTATTTAAAGTATGCGGGTGGGCGAGATTGGATCAAGTATCCAATGGAACCTTTATTTTGCATTGCATATTCTATACAAGACACAATCTAGACCTTTTAAAGATGGTTAAAAATAGAAAGCAGTCTTATCGATAGGGTCCCGTTTTACCATCGTGTTGGATCCTACAACGATATTTTAAAATGTTATTATGATATTGATATGATTTATTTTAAACTCAGTTGCAACGTGCACAATCGTACCAATGACGCCGCCACTTTTATCAACGAACTGCATTCCCGTCATTATATCATGCACGTGCTTGCACAGATGCATCAAGATAAATAGTGCTAAGTTTGATTTGCTTTGCATAGCATACAATGGCCATGCAATTTTGAACTCATAGAGTGTAATGAAAGTTTAACAAGGAAATCAAAATCCGATTTTTCTCACTAGGTACATAATATACTATAAGATAACGGGTAATGTATAATAACCAATCAAGGGTAAGTAAGTCAGGAAAAAACACAATAAAAGTAAGTTAAATTTCTCCTCACCTCACTTTTAGAAACACAGCAGCATATGCTAAGACAAGGTCCTTTTGACTGCTAAGTATTACATGTTTTTTTGTTTTGTTTGATATTTTGTTATAAGTTATTGCTTCGTCTGTTAAATTGTATTTATTGTCCTCGTCATTGTATTGTTTAAAAACTGAAATTGTCAAATAATGAGTTAATATTTACTATGTCAATAAATATATTTTCTTTCTCTCTTCTATAAAATTGCTCGCGGCATTACACTTTTCACAGTTCCTGAATACAATATTGTCATCAAGGTTTGTCTAGAAACCACAGGACTTGTTCCTGAATTTGAATCTGGCAATTGCCAGTTCGTTATTCGTTTATTCGCATTTGAAATTCCATATACATCCAAAACCTTTGTGTTATATGGAAACATTTTCATTCCGCACTTAAAAGCTTTTGTCGACATAAATTGCACTGGTAGCTTTAATTTGATGATGTAGACGTATTTGTTATATCTATATGTCATACAATCACTAGCAACTTTGTAAGTGCAATATATCGATGCATAGTTGATCAGAATCTACTAATGGATTCGAATATGTTTTATTACTTTCGTTACATTTGAGATAGAGTTGCTGTAAAGATGTTAAGGTGAACTGCAGGCTTTTTAATCATAACAATGAATTACGATTATATATATCTTTTATAAACAAAAAGAAATAGTATTATTGTAATTAAACACATTTTCTTTAACCTTTTTTTTATTTTATTTAACCCTTTACCATCAGAGACGCCTTAAAGCGTCATAAACAATAGATTTTCAATTGTATCTGGAATCCTGGCGGTCAACGGGTTAATATCAATGTAATCTAATAAGACTTTAACTAACAACTGATCAAATATTTTAATTTACCTAATGTGTATCGATTCTTTATAAAATTGAAATTGGTGTTATAGTTTTAAATTTGAGAGCAAGAAAGAAAGAAAGAACAATTTTTTATTGGCCACAAAAATTAACAAAACAATTTATGTAGGGAATAAAAAACAATGGACAAAGAGAGAGAGACGACAAAAAGAAAGGTAAATAATTTCATATAATTTAGTGGCCAATCAGGTGCAGCCTCAGCATAAACTGCAGTCGTGTGGAAACTACTGCAGTACTGATATTCTGGCTGCATCTGTGGTGAGTGAGTCACATTAAAATAATCAACTTTACTGTTAAAATATAAATAAAAAATAAAATACAAACAAGAAAAAACACCTTAAATATACGAGTAAGTTATTCGGTATTTTAGAATAAAATTGCCACATTAAACATTTTCCTGGTATTTGTGGTGGTTCAAGTGTTTTGCAATATTATTAACTAGCTTTTGCGTGCGACTTCGCGTCCGCGTGGAATAGTTACTTTGGCCTAACGCTCTCTTTTACCCGCTACTTCGTTTATATAGGTGAGTTAAAACTGCGATATCTCATAAGATTTAAATTGAATGATGTAAAGGGCAATTTTGTTGAAAATGAAATACTTGTTATAAATATTATTTAATACACTATATATTTATCAATCCTTATCCAAATAAATATTATTTATTTGGATAAGGATTGATATCATATTTATGAAAATAGCTTCACAAAATTATGCAATATTTTAGAAAAATTTTTTAGCAAATAATATGTTATAGGGAGCTAACCTTAAAAGATAGACATATGCTGTCGCGGAATTTTTTGTAGACCTTTAAAAGAGTAACAATACTCTCATACATGACTTTTGCGAAACTTTAACCGTTTACGCAGCGTACGCAGCAGAATCTCCAAGTAAGAAAATTTCCCCCCGGATTTTAAAACATTCTTCATTGCTGCTCTGCTTCTATTGCTTGTAGCGTGATGATATATAGCCTTCCTCGATAAATGAGCTATCTAACACTGAAGGATTTTTCAAATAGGAACAGTATTTCCTGAGATTAGCGCGTTCAAACAAACAAACAAACAAACTCTTCAGCTTTATATTAGTATAGATTTGGACTTTAATTGATTAATTTGAGTTTTATACTGCCACAATATATTGTGCCTATCATTTAGTTGATTTTTACAAAATTGTTGCGTTAAGAAAACATGTTTTTCTAATGATTGCTATTACGCGTATAGCGTTGACGTATAGATGTTATTTAGCTACAACTTTGAAAGATATTTAATATTACTCATACACATAACTGCGATTGTTTTTAATTTTAAAGTATAGAACTCTTATTTTAAACATAAGTCATTGTTGATTTTCATCGTTACCTTGGCTGGATTCCCTGCTTTATAGACTCTAGAGACTAGACCCTTTAAAGTATTAATTTGCATATCATAATATTACCACAACAATCCAACAGAGTAGCGATGTTATTAATTTAATGGATATCAACCTATTTATTTTAAATTTGAATCCATATATATCGAAATCAATCAAGATACGGGAGGGAAAAATTATATCCTATTAAGCGGCATTGTTCGAATTTACGAACCTCTAAAAAATTATCAAGGAAATTCGTTTTGAATCATTTTTCAACGTTATCTCAGGTTAAGGTTGTCCATTAAATTATGTGGAGTGCATTTGTTGCTTTATTTTTGCATCGTACGAGTTGAATTCCTACGGGGTATCGATCAGGGACTTTGCATTGAAAACAGTTCTTTTATTTCTTAGTCGCAATCAAAAGGTGCTATTGTTCGGTAAATGTCGCTTGCTCATATTGATTTTGAATGTAATCTTCATCTGTTATGTTTTTAAGAACATACTCATCTAAAAATCCTAGGTATTTTGTGTAAATAACGTTGATTACAAATGAAACTTGATCAGCAGGAAAAATCAAGGTAGAAAGATATAATTATGCTTTGTTTTT
Source organism: Leucinodes orbonalis (assembly GCA_019425675.1). Taxonomy (NCBI): domain Eukaryota; kingdom Metazoa; phylum Arthropoda; class Insecta; order Lepidoptera; family Crambidae; genus Leucinodes; species Leucinodes orbonalis. Next base: position 140,735 of record PQWD01006036.1, read on the forward strand.
TATTGGCAATTTCAACATCAAAATAATTATTAATGACTGAAGAGGTGTACAATGCTCTTAAATTTACCATTATTATCAATTGTAGCAACTTGTCGCTATCAATGGTAACTTGCTACAGATCATTTAAATCCATATTCGTCAAGGAAGGCCTTGTTCAAAAGTGGAATTTACATAAATATCACATTTAAGGCACACAAAAATCTGCATTGGGCCCCATAGAGAGTTACGGTCCAAACTTCCCAACTGCATGGTAAGAAGAAATTATTATCAAACCTCTAAGTTTCAGAATCGATCGACTGCTTATAAATAAAAAATAAATAAATATCCACAGACTTTTACACAGCGCCTGTATTAAGGGTACTAAACAACGGACAAACATACTTACCATTACAAACAGACATGTTCATGCACACAAATGTTTGTACTGCCCGGGGATCGAAGCCGGAACCCTTGGTGTAGCAGCCGACGTCTCAACCGCTATACCAAATGGGTCGTTATAATGCTGAAGTACTGATTAATATTGAATATTAGGATGTCATCTTTTTAATTGATTACCTTCAAAATCGTAGATAAGGTTTATCAGTTATTTATAAATTACCGAAAGTAAAACCCCTGGTGTAGAATTTGTGTACGGTGAATTTATAAGCAAATACGTTTTCGCTGGGAAAAGTGCGATAAGAAGAGGGCGATACGAAATATCTAGAACATCCCGGCAGGAACAAACTCAATATTCGTTGAATCGAAACGGGCAAGGACGCGACTGGATAAACTTGATCGCATCCTGTTAAGGGCTGAAACTAAGAAAAAATATTTTAATTATTTTAGTGCTGTTAGCAATCTTTACTTGGTTCGGTTTTGACTTGGCCTTGTTTGGAAGCGATAATGATGAGGATGAAACACGTTTAGCTAGATATAATTCCTTATTATTTGGTTGTGCTAGAAACCTAGATATTCTTCCTTACAGTAAACGCAGACTCCGGCAAGAAGGTACATTAATTCGCTGTAAAAATTGAAAATGCTTTATATCACGCTTTAGTAAAGACTAGCCGTGCTTCCTGCGCGCTAGTCTGGCTGGTGGTAGATGTGTTTTTTTTTAAATTGCCTATTTAATGAACTATCAAATCCAATCAAACTAAATGGTTCCAAAATATAAATATTCATACCCGTTGATAGATACAAAAAATGATTATCCTGTTATTTTGTGACGCAATCATAAAACACCAGAGAATGAACTTTAGACTTAAATTTAGGAATGCATGCAGCATTCTTAAGTTTATATAATTTTTCTGAGTCTGTATTTGGTGAAAGATTTTTCTGATGTAGTTTCGCTTGAATAGCTTAAATTCATCTATTTCTTCTGTTATTGTTTGTATGCTGCATATGTTTCGGACAAGACTTTTATTTCATTAATAAATCATCATCATCATTACAGCCAAATATGTCCACTGCTGAGCGAAGGCCTCCCCTAATGATTTCCACGCGGATCGATCCGTGGCCGTTGACATCCATCTGCTACCCGCCACCTTAACCGGGCCATCCATCTATCTGGTGGTGGATCGGTCAATAAAAATATTGACATCACAAATTACCAATTCACCTGCCCTTTACTTACTTCCAGTACATACTGCGTAAGGGATCAGGGTATTATCAGTAACTATCCTATTTTTTGCATAACATTAACAGTTTCCATGCTTTCCTGCTCGTCGCCTTATTTTTTTTTACTAAATCTTTCAATATCCAACCACACTTATACCTTTGACATTGAATATACTAGGTGCTTGGGTTGATTATGTAAAAGTCAGAAGCAAGTCAGAAGTGAAATGTTTAAATTCAATGTTGGCACAACGTGCAGACCTTGTATGCTCTACGACTACGAGCGTAATAAATTTGATTCAGAATTCAGAGAACACAATTATTTTTAGTAATTGTAATGGATGTAAAATAAACTTTGTAGCGAGTGAGAATGTATGATTTATATTCCGATTTTAAATAGCTGTTTTTTAGTAATGTGTTTTTTCTGTTTGTGAATACTTAACCTTTATTTTAGTTTTTATTATAAACCTACATAAAGAAATGGTGTAGCACACGTGACCGCAATATTATTGACCTTACAGCAAACTCCATTAATTTAGCCAAAACTTACTAGGCTATAGATGCGTCCATTTGTATCGCATGTTGTCCTTCAGACCTTCCAGAGTTCGAGGTTTGACAAAATTAAGAATCACAACAAGAAATCGGGTACGGTCACATCGAGCTATCTTAACGGCGAATTCATTCATTCTCCAATGCTGTTTTTTCTCGGATTCAATAATTGAAGCGAGAAAGTACAGTCAAAAACTTGAGAGGTGCTGGTTGGAACCCCTTAGGTATACATGGAATGCTGTGTTATAGCAATCTATAAAACTATCTATTGAAGGTTTAATTTCACTGTGTTTCGTGAATATACAGTTGGTAGCCCTGACTGTCCCGTTTAACTTAGCCCAAACCTTATCCAGGACCGGTCCAATGTGCCAAGGACTCGACTCAAGGTTATTTGGGGGCCAACTCGCATACGGCTACGCAATTATATTAAAATCTTATTTGTATTTGCTTTAGTTTGTTTTTCTTTGTAAGTATGCTGATTGTTGAACGACCTTTTTAAATTTGTATGTTTTGTTGCATTTGGTTTTATACAAAATGAATTTTCTTTATAGTTCAAATATATTATTTAATACTAAGTTCGTATTTAAAAAAGTTTTTAAAAATAAATGGATTTTGGTTTTATTTTAAATAGCTTTAACATGCAAATTGTATTAGTTAAATATCACAGAGATTGCAAACAAAAACTCGGAGGATTTTTTGGAGCAGAAATATCATTCAACTATAACTACCAGTGTAATTATATAATCCATCTTTATTCATTAGTAACTCTTATTCTGCCGTACCAGCAGTTTGAAGTGGCAGTGGGTTATGTGTAGTATGTATAGCATGTCGCAAAACCGATAGCCGTTGGAGTAGACGAGTTCTGGAGTGGAGACCGCGTCTCGGCAAGCGTAGCGTACGCCCTCTGGCCCCCTGATGGACCGACGACGTGCGGAAGGTCGCTGGTGAAGGCTGGATGAGAAAAGCGGACCGAGATATCTCGCGCAAAATAGGGGAGACCTATATCCAGCTGTGGACTGCTATAGGTTCAATAAAATAGAATAATTCTACCCTACGTGCCTAAATTCTTGGATCACTTTGCATTCTAACTAATATTTTGTAATTGTATAGTTTAAAATTATAGTTTTTCTATTTTATTTACCCTACTGCTCTTGGTTTGTATTTGTACGGTCAATAAATGATTTTCTTTGTATTGACTACGAAAAAGTTTTTTTCTAAATATAGTTTAATTCACACTAAAAGTAGAAAAAAGGTTTTGCAGTGCGGATGATATCAAAGCTTACTTCAAAGAAACGATCATATGCGATCATGTTTTAATTGTTGTCACTCAATAGCCGCAGAACAATAGTGACGAAGCGATTAATTCCAGTCATCACTACAGTCGAGGATAGAGTTCAGAGCATTTCAAACACATATTAATCAAATAATCGAAAGCAAATAAAAGGAGCGGGGACGACTGTATGGGTAGTAATCCGACAGGTAAGCTGCTAATTTATCATCCCAAAACAATGGGGTTGGCACTGTAGGTATGGATATATCGAAATTAGAGGGTTAAATAAAGGATAGTGTTGTGAATGTGTCGGTAGTTTTAAAAATATTTCTATTAGGTAGTTTGCAAATTATATCGGAAGCATTCGTGTTGAAAGGCTCGATGAAGTATTTCATATTTTTTTAGTTCAAATGACCATAAAGCGTATCTTTATGTTCCTGATGATTCCCTTAATATTTTCAATAGTTTAGTACCTAAACAGATAGCCTTATATTATCTGGTTTACTACGCCTAACACTAATATTAGTTCACTAGTCATCCTATAAAAACAAAGAGCACTTGTTAACTAATGACGTGTTGATGTTTAGTCGAAGTATGCAATAATGATACTGTCCGTCATAATTTCTCGTCCGTCAAGGCCGTCAACATAACACTGGGCGGAAAGAAATATCCCTATTTCTTTCCGCCCAGTGTTGTTGATCCTCCCGGATTAAAATGTCCACGCAGATAACCTAGTACAAAACAGTACAATTCTCTTTTCTGAGAACAATCTTCTCAGCTGAATAGTAACATTTAGATTTAGCAATACTTATTAGGCTATTGAAATTGAGTAGTTCCCGTCAAAGTTTGTTGGATCTGGGATAATACACAGCAGTTATAAAACAATATTTAAACAAATCTACTCAAAAGAAAACTGTACGAAAAACTATTTGTTAATAAAATTATCTAATATTTGTCCGTCAGATTTTTGGCAACACTACAAATGAGGCGCGACGAACGCACATTTTGGTTTATGCTGGTTTAAACTAGTGAGATACGTCTAACTTATAGGGTGTACTCAATTATGTGACATGCTCATATATTAATCTGATGGTTTTTGTAAATAAATGTGTAAAAACAACGCCTTATTCGACTCTGTTAATACACTTTATTGTAACTAAAGAGTTTTGTTTTTATATGGTAGAGTTTTTCATCCACATATGAGATCCACAATTTCAAGATCAGTCCTAAACAATTGCGACGAGATGTTCATCATAAAAATGTATGTAGTAACTTCTAGAAGGCAGAATCCAGAGAGCCCGACGCTAACTATATTGATCTAACTTCTATTCTTAGAGTTTAAGAAAAATAGCTAGCTTAGCTAGAAACATTCTGAATCTTAATCGAATTTTTGTTGTTGTTTTTTACCATAAATCGATATTTTCAATTATGCAATAAGAAAGTATCCAGTATCCTTTTAAAATCACAATTGAGTTCACTATAAGTGTAAATATTAGTCATCATCACAAAGAGGTTCCTTACAAGATGTCATTGTTATGCGATGTAAGTTTTACAAGCTTTAGAGATTACTTTCAAATCATAAAAGGAACTCGAGGATCTCTGTTAGTATGACAGGAATTTAGTATGAGGCAGATATGTGTAAAACGTTGGAAATAAAGACTTATGCAATTTGCAAGAAAAATATACATAAAACATCTCAATTCTAAAAAAAGCCAAGATGAATATATTTCAAAGTTGAAAAGGCGCTTCATTATATTACTGCGTAAAATTTAATTTCTAAAATTATTTCGAAGATCGCGAGCTAGTGTGTGAAGCGCTGTACATGTATCTCATGATCCTTTATCATACTCCTGAACGTCGACACATTTTAACAAGAACTAGCTAAGTTCTCGTTAAAATGTGTCGACGTTTACAAGCGTTATTCATACCAGAAATTTGTTATTGTGTTTTTTATACTGTAAAAGACGAATTCATATAAAAAGAAGGCTTCCCATTTAACCCTTTCATAGGACATATTGTTGAACAAATAGCTTTGCATTGAAAACGCGAACGCCCCAATAAATTACTTAATACGCGGTAAATCTCTCTATTCATTGGAAATTTTAATATCATCCTTTGCCGGTAACGACCGTGACACTCGTTAGTATTCAGGATTTAATGAAATTTCGATATCATCGTTTCAGTCGAAATGGACGCCATTGTACCACAGGTTATGTATGCAGTAATGCAATCAGATACGACCATCAGTTGAATGGACTAATGACAGTGAACAAACTTGATTATTGCCTAAACTAATACGCTTGTGCGTTTACTGTTCCTACTATGATTATTTCAAAACCTATTTTGCTATTGGATATGATATGTAAATCACATGTATATTAATTGACAAAAATAATGCAATATTTAGACAAACTATGTTGCTACGGGAAATATGTAACTTAACCGTATGTTAAAATAAGGTACAGTAATGAAATTTAAGTGCCTGTAATAGAACCCAACCAAAGTCAGTTTTTACTGCTTTAAAATGCAACTCTCAAGAAATTTATTCATAACATAATTGCTTTATCAAATGGAAGCTTTTTCTGTTCACAAAACCATCATGTACTTAAGTACATATTCTTTCAGGAGCACGTCTAAGCAATTACATCTCACTCGATCGCAGCTTGTCGTCTTGCGAGTGCCGCTCGAGGCTCATGAGTTGTGACGTCACCAGTCATCTTCACGATAAATCACGCCTGGGGCCTAAAGGCCCTGTTGTACTGAGCTACTGAATCTGTTTTTATTTTAACTTGCCCGTTTAGCTGTGAAAGCCATCTGCGACTAAAAGCAAAAAGTTCATCCATAAAATGTATAGATTAGCTAAACGTTTAAGGATTGTTTGGTTTTGTATGTAAGGAATATTCCTTACATAACAATCCTTTAAACGTCCATCCAAACGTACATCCTGTTCAGTGTTCATGATATTGAATGCTTGTTGAGCTGACAACACATATCATAGCGCTATTGTTGTGATGATTATCTTTCTTCAATTATCAGCAAATTTAAGACAAGTAATTAAGGGTCTCATACACGAGAAAGAGGATAAAATGTAGAGATCGATCTATACTTTGGACATAATTATATAATAAAATTATAACATGCACATTTAAAACAAGACAGAATGGCAACAAAGGAGAGTCATTGCCAGGGAACTAAACTCCTCAAAATTTTACGTTAAAATGAAACGAACGTTAATTACAAATAAGCATATGCTGACGTCTATAGGTCTTACCTGACAAACAACTTGTTAGTTTTTGTATTCGTAAGAATAATAAAACAGCTCAAATAATACATAATCGGTCTACACATACCTTGTTTGATGATTACAGTCTGATCTACAATGACCACAAAGTAAAAAAAATAAAAATGTAAAAATTTGCGGGCGTCTTAGTGCTGAATGACCTCTGTAACTGCAGGGGATAGCGTCCAGACTCCAGACGGTTTACGTATGCAGGTGACAGACAGTGTTTGTCAAGATTCTGCTCAGCATATGAAAAATTGGAAAAACCGACTGTGTACTAACAAATAATGGAAATGCTTAGTTTTCGCTCTATGAGTGATCGCATGGAAAACATTTTGATAACATCTTTGTTTGATTAAATTAGCCTGGTAATTTTATACTTTGATAAAATTGAACAACGTATTTTAATTTAACAACATTTATTATGCAGCTATATTTTACTGTAGTGACTGCAATGTTCACTTGTAGTTTGTTATAGAGTTATAGTTACCGACTAATAGAAAATTAAAGAAAAATTTTTCAGACAAAATAGTTATCGAAATACTAAAAAAAAATTGAGGGACATCATGTTGTTTTTTTACATATATATATATATATATATATATATATATATATGAAACACCATGAAATCCACTACTTTTAATTTTTTATTCTTAAATTGACAATACCGTACACGCGAAGTTTATTACAACACTGCGCCATCGACTTTCTCTGTAACGACCTTTTTTATCAGGACTTATAAGTTGCCTAAATATAAAAGCTCAAGATTACTCAAAGAAATATGATCGAAATATTCATTTGTTACAACGCTCATACGATTCGCGCTATCTTCCTAACAGGCAATCTTTTATGAGATTTAACTGACAATTGAAAACATGTTTTTATTAAAACAATTTATTTGGCTCTTTAACAATTGATTTATTGAATTTGGATCATCAATGCACTGAAGGCTTAATTTCTGGATGTTTTGAATCTACAAATACAGTTTTACAACGTTTCATTAAGACAACTTAAAAATGGTTATAGTTAGCCGGAAAATTAAGGCGACTTCCAAGCCAAATTTTATAATAGTAAATCTAGGTACAATAGTAAAGCTTTACGCGCCAACATCTATGCGAAATGAATTCGTATATGGTGAAAGTCAAGTTCTGCACAATGGTACCGTTTCTGATCTCCGATCATCACAAACATTGATATATTGCATAAACATCTGTATATTGGTGATGGCGTTTCGTGAATCAACATGGATAAACAAAAGTATTTAAGTATGTTTATCGAGTGATAATTCATATAGTAGAAGCCCTGCCTTACTTGAGGATTGATTGCGCTTGATATATAATTAACATTTATGATACTGTACATCACTGGGATCGAGCTAAGATATTAAGTGTAATAGTTAACTTAGTTACCATTAGCATCGCTCGTCAAAACCATTAATATGAAGTTATTTGATAATCATAATATTGTTAACACACGTAGGATGACACAAAACTCCATCATTTACTTACATAAATTTAAAAAATTATTACCTTTATATCAAAATTCATATCTGTGTTTTACTTTGGTACTCGTTATTTAAATTAATTATTCCTATTGATATTAAGTCTTTTATTTAAAACATTATTTGCGTTTTGATATTCATGGGTACTTATTGTAAGGCTAATTGTATAAATGGATTTTTAATAGTAATTAAAAAATAGATGCTTCTATAAATTGCAGCTAGAAGTCTGAGAATGGATTTGTGTAAGATGGATGGTGAACTAAAGGTGCCTGTAAAGTTTGAGTTCGAAAAGGTTTTCTAACACATTTTAATAGTTTATAAACCTATCCTATTCAACCTATTGCAGTCCACTGCTGGACATAGACTTCCCCTATTTTGCGCCAGATATCCCGGACTTCCGCTTTTCTCATCCAGCCTCCACCAGCGACCTTTTAGAAGTCGTCGGTCCATCAGGCCGGAGGGTGTCCTACGCTACGCTTGCCGAGACGCGGTCTCCACTTCAGAACTCGTCTGCTCCAACTAAACCTATATACTATCCTATATCTGCCAAATTATTGGCAGATGTAGGATTATTAAATAACGATTCTACTCGACTTGTTATTAAACAGAACATTTAGACTTTAAGGTACCTGCCATTTTGAAGAGGGCCGAACCCTAAAGCACTGTGTGATTGAGTATGAAAGAGCACCTATAGGATTACCGGCCGTCTCAGATTCGGCGCGCCATCAATCTGCCTGTTTGACAGCCGAGATTAGTATCCAACTGGTGACATATTGTAAGAATAATTGTGATTAATGCCAGTACACGATGCCAGTACATTCTTGTCGATTTCGAACTGGTAGTCATTGCTGACAGTGAGGAAATTGAAACTACCATTTTTGTGTGATGATTTCGTAAATAAAGTAAAGGCGATGTAAGGTATCTAATACAACTTCTAGAGACAAACAAACACTTTATCATGTTGCAACACTATGGCGATTCTCAATCACCCTGTATACCAGCACGCCGACTTAATGCGGATATATAGGTGTTGACGACTAAAAACCTAAGATTGGTCGGGCGTCGGTTGCTTAATGGTGTAGACTGTTGCATTCAGATCGGGAGGCCGCAGGTTCAAATTCCGCTCCGTACAAATGTGATTTCGAGTTTTCGAAATAATATGTACGTTATCCAACGCTTTTACAGTAAAGGAAACACCGCGAGGAAACCAGCGCACGCCTGCGAAGAGATTCACAGGTTGTGCGTGAAATCCGCCAATCCGCGTGGACGACTAAGGCCTATACACCCATACATTTAATGAGCTGATGATGATCGTAAGATTGTATTATCATTAAGCTTGTATTATCGTACACTCCAAAGCATTCAATCATCTTTCTTTTTAGTCAATTTAGTTTTTTTCATATTAATACATTTAAAGCCGTATTTTGAATTAAATAATTATTATAATTCGGTACAATTAAGTAGTTAAAAACAGTATTGATTGTAATGAGCAAGCCGGCAAAATTAATAAATCAATATGTATAACTTATGCGATAAATTCATAAATAATTACATGTATTCAATATGAATGATCTAATACCACTTTACAACTTAATACAATGAAAATTATATTAGCTGTTCCAATCATTGCCAACAAGACGCTAGGCTAGATCAATATACTCGTATATTTCATTCAAGAATTTTCTGAGATTGATCGAACTTGATACAAAATTAAATTTTTTTGCTAATCACGAGTATTTTCGTTCTACATGCTTATTAGTGAAAAAGCTTTGTTTTTTTTTAAATTTACTTATAGCATTTTCGCTTTTAAAGAAATTATAAAAACACAAAAACAAAATGCCAACTATCAGTCACCCAATTATATTACCAAAGTATCTCATTTGAATCTATTTTATTGCTCATACTGTTTCAAAGGCACGCGCCCGCGTAATCCTTCCGTTGAATGGGGATTTTTTACTGCGTTCACAAAAATATTTCTACCCGCGGTAAAAACATTCGTCCCCGCAAAAGGACAAATTAAATCATATACCGAGCGTCTCAATTATTCGGTGCGCGTGTATGGCACAGGAGGAACAAAAGAATGTGCCGCTGGTCCTTTGAAAAGCCCATCGGGGTGCTCTCAAAGCTGTCACCCCAGAAGGGCACTCCGCTTCGAACGCAAACATCCTTATCACTTGCAACGCTTGCGTACACGTACATCGAAGCTCTAACGGAACGCAGCTATTCCCAACATTGAAATGACGGAGTAATGTATATTGCGTACAACGCATACTCGCGGCGAGATGAAACGGAGGATGGTAAAGGCGCCGCGGCTGGAGGCGCGCGCATGCGTCCAAAATAGGATCTGATTGGCCTAGGATGACGTCATCGGGTGAGCCCGGTCTGAGTGACACTAACAGTCACCCCGAGCAGTCGTAGGGTTACTTCGTGTTTTCTGTTCACACACAAAACAAACGTTCCATAAACTATTGGTATAGACAGTGAATAACATTGTGATTTTAAGTGATTTGAAAACAAGTGGTATTCTGTTCTATTACGTTGTAATAAACCTGTAAGCTACATCAATTAAAGGTGAGTGTAGGTGATGTTTACAGTCAGCTTGTGTCAGTAAACTTAATGATTCTAGTTCATGCATGAGATGAGATGGGAAAGCTACGAACGTGTCACTTTTTGATACCCTCTTTTAAAATTCCCATCTTTTTTACCGTACTAATATCCGAGAAATGAAACTGAAAATTGAGTTTCAGTAGTAATTTACGTACACATGTTTTTATTTATGAATTCTACGGTTATTCAAAAGCAAACCTTTTCCTTACTATTAGCAATTAACAGGTTGGTTTTAATCTTCATGAATGTATTATTTTTGTGTTTTCTGGGTTCTCAAGTAATCTTGAGATTATTTGGTAAAAATTAAAAAAAGCGCGTGGTAGGAAAGTCACTTACCATTACATGTTAGAATATCAACACACTGTTTGTTATATGTAAATATAAATACTGCGCAGAAACCAGTGAATTTAGTTCTATTTAAATAAAATTGTTAACAAAGTAATAGAGATATGTGTATCTCTTTTAGAGAACATTTCTATGCGGCAGTTAAAGTCAATTTGTGTAAACATTGCGATCACGTTTTGTATATTGAGTAGGACCGCGTAACCCGATACTTTACATAAATTAACGTCTCCTATTCCGCTCCCATCTCGGGTCTAACGAACCATTACCAGCTTTCATCTCCCATTTGAATATTTGAAAGAAACAAAACGTGCAATGTAAGCGGTGTGAGTTTTAGGTGCATTAGGCGGGCGGGCTTCTTAGTTACTACGGAGATTGTAAGAGTTCAAGATAAAGCTCCTTCTAAGTTAATTCCTTGGATAAAGTTAAGTAGAAATGTTTTAGGGAAAAACAAAAGTTCAAAGACATATTTATTGATATGAAATGTTTTTTAGTTTGACTTTTTTGTAACAAACAAGCTTTTTTGTTTTTTCTTAAGGTAAACATTATTATATTATAATTGAAAATTGAGTAAATTAAGTAATACAATATGTCAAGTAAATTACTCTTCTAAACTTATCCAATTACACAAGAGAATTTTACTAAGTATTATTTAGTATAAGTATTAAAGTTTAATTTTTAGTATCATTTTATTCTTGTATTTAGAATTGATATCCTTACAGTTTTGTTTTAGTTATTTTAGCTTCTTTGTTCTCTTTCAAAGTTTAGTTTTTTATATACTTATATTTTTTATACCGCACCTATTATTGATTTTCTGCATGGCCTTTGGTAAACTGAAAGAGAATGCCTCTAACCATTTAGTTCGCCTTGTACTGATTTCTTTTGTTTTGGTGCATACAATTTAAATAAATAAATAATTGTAATAACCAATAATATACATTTAAAAATTACATAAATTTTACCAAGTACAATACAAATTCGATTTACAAATGCAGGGTTAAGTCATAATACATTTTGTATAAAAGTTTGGCAATTTGTTATTTGCGCCGAGTTTGTTACAGTTTTTCTTGACGAATATTTCAGAAAAATATGGAACTTATTGCGTAATATCTTATTACATTTCTGACCTGAACCGTGAAGGTTCTTAGAAGACCCTGACCCGAATATTGTATTGTTAGGTTTTGTCACAAGTAAATTGATACTTATGTTATGTTATGTATATTTATGATTATAATGCTTTGTGGCTTTTTATTAAGAAGCATTTTATTAAAAATAAGTGAAATTTTATTCTACTGCAAAAAACGAAATATCAAAGAACTTTCGGAATTTTGAATATTAAGTGACCCAAACTAACAAAATACTAAAACAATTGTAAAATACTCATGCTAATAGTATTATACCTTAATCTTTGTTTGTTACAATGTAGACGCTTCTGTGATTATTTATTGTTATATTCGATATTTGCATTTTTCAACTGATAAACCGATCTTTCTCTATTGCTAGGTTTTTGATTAAGCACTCAAATTATTGCTACGAGTAGTTTCTATTTATGTTTGAAGTTAGTCTTTATTTATAAAATGATACAAAGGATGGTCTACACAGATATGGGGCCTACTCCAGACTGGATGTTGGCTAAGGGTTTTATGTAGAAGTACTGATAAAGGGAAGGTAAATGAGAAAACGTTGCTAACCGCTTTTTGCTAAAGGTGTAATCTTTATGTCATCACAAACGGCACTCGCGGGAATTAACAAAATTTGCCCATTTATATCGGTGCAATTAATGGCGCAGGCTTTATAAATATAACATTAATTAAATTATTATTTATCTTTTAAACTTTTGTTTTATATAATGCATTAAAATATCTTGATCGAAAGTGCTAAATTTAATTAACTGGGCTTCGTTTTATGGCCCTGTTTGTTAAACGGGAACTTAAGCCATTTCGAGCCGTTTTACAGCCTTCGTTGTCATCACGTCATACTGTTGTTAATATTTTCATCTATAAACTTTGGTTAGCTTATATAATAAAACGCTTCTAGCGCAGTGAGTTTCGACACTCTTTTATACGATGTCCGCAATTGGTTTTAAAATAAATAAATATCTACTGACATTCACACAGCGCCATCTAGCCCCAAGTTAAGCGTTAAGCCTGTATTATGGGTACTAAACAACGGATAAATATACAATATACATATTTTTTTTGTAAATACATACATATTATTTGTTTTACGAACTTGTAAGCCTTTCAAGATAAATATGCTATAAGGTTTGTGTACTTTGCTTTTTTGTTAGAAGTATATTGGAATATGTTAGCCCAATATCCCCAATATATAAAATATAAATATAAATTGGAGCGAATTCAAAGAAATTTGTTAGCATCTTAACTTCCGTGCCGTAAAGGTTTCAGTCATACGAACAGGATTGTACGGAACATAAACTATTGACGTTGGAACAAAGGAGGGTTATACTAACATAGCCTACTACACGATATTTGAATAGTAATATAGACTGCCCTGAGCTTGTCTCTAAAATATTTATAGGACTCCGGAACCGTACGCGTCACACTTGTCTTCTGCATGTACCAAAACATCTCACTAATTATCTTATAAACTCTGCTCTCTGGCGTATTGTAGCTACATATAACAACAATTTCAATCACATTGATCCATTGCAAATAGTAAGACTAGTTTTAAACCAAAATTATCGATGACATATGGTCTAAGTCTTAGTGATAAATAATATACATGCATAGTACTCGTAAGATTATATTTATACTTTTAAAATTTAGTTTATTTTTTTCTATATATTATATTCTACCAATCATATTATATGGGTATTTATTTAATATGTTCTTATAATTTATTTATGTATATTTACATATATGAGTTATTATATTACATGTTTTGTGCAACCACGGTAATAAATAAGTGTATTTTTTATAGTCAATATGTTACTTATTATTAGTTAATTTAAGGAAAACCTTTTATTGGCCATATTACATGTAATGAATAATTATAAGTCTAACTAAAGAAACGCTGTTGGTTTTCTGAATAAATAAATAAATAAATTATACATAGAAAACACCCAGACCATTACAAACAGACATGCTCATGCACACAAATGTTTGTACTGCCCAGGGATCGAACCCGGAACCCTTGGTGTTGCGGCCGACTACTCAACCGCAATACCAAATAGGTCGTCGTTACTTGTAGTAATATATTTATACACTGTTTTATTTTACAAAAAGTAATATTTGAATTATATTTACTCAAAATATATTTTTACAATATACTAGTAAATCACCAACTTTTAGTTTTTCTATAATTTTCATGACTTTCCCACCGGTTCGGAAAAATGTGGATCTTAGAGAAGAGTCGGCAAGAAGTCACTTCTTTAATCTTATTATAAGATTGGTTATATAATGTTCCCTTGGGTGGAGTAAAGGCGGTTTTTCACAAATTAATCAGCAAAATGTGGCAGCGCATTCTCAGTTCCTAACATAACCTTTCATAGGTACCTACTGCTATCGCAAACTCGCCTGTCAAGCGTGGCGATTATGGCAAAACTTCTCAAGTTTCCATACTGGGGATACCATACTTTTCAACTTTCCTGGTATATAATGCTGACGTATCATTATAGTAATACTGTTTTAAGAGATGGCGATAACACCCCAGGTCGGTTTTGAATGTTCAGTAGGACGTCTTAGAGGTTGTGTTGGTGTGGATCCAATAATATTGTTACTTTGGGTGACGCTGAATGTGAGGAGCAAATTCACTATGAATCCATTCAAATTAAAACTGTCTAATTAGCAATTTGTATGATTTAATTACAAATAAGATAGCTGGTGGAGGCTGGCTGAGATAAACGGAATATCTGGCTTTAAATGGTGGAGACCTATGCAGTATTGGACTGTGATATATGAATGCTTTTAGTAAATAAAAAATATACCGAAGCAATCATACTCGTACAAGAGTAATGTTTCTTTCATTTGAAATCGCTACAGGCTTTAAAAAGTATGAATGGAAACCTTAGCGCCTTATCTATTATAGCCAAAGGTTCTCACCCAAAGGTGAGATTCTCACTCATAAGTAATACGGATTGCATGGTACTGTAGTAATTACTGACACACAGACACCGGTGTCCAAAGCCAATAAATTACCGACCGAACAAAGAAAGTAGTTGGTCGTCTAAGCCGAGGATTAGAGCGACCCATGTGCTCGCTGTTCGACTATTCGGTAAGATTACGTATAATTTGTTAGCATTGCCCGTAATTTCTATATGATTTGTAAAATAAATAAAGGAGTGGAACTCTTTGCCTGCTAGCGTGTTCCCCGATTACTATGATCTGGATATCTTCAAGGCAAGAGTGAACAGGCTGTTCCTAGATAGGCATGATTCATCTTCGGCCGCATCATCGGTGAGATGGCGGCCAAATGCCTACTCAAGTAAAATAGTAATAAAAAAATACTAGCGACTCGCCTCGACTTCGCACGGGTGCAATGCTATACTAAATTCACTACTGAAAAAGCTAAGCGGAACCCTACGTCGCCTGCGTTTGAATGTTAGCGGAAAAAATGAAATTATTTCCTACATCACATAAGAAACTTCAAAAATAACAGTATTTTTCCAATATTTAATGGATGTTATTATACATATCACCCTCACCTTCCTCTTCTATCAATCTTTTAAAAAAAACACATCGAAATCCGATAATAAGTTTTAAAGATTTAAGCTTGTTATTGTTATTGTTGTTGTTATTTAAGATTGTTTTATACTATGTAGTCATTGTTGCAATGATTTGTTGTATGGTATAGGAAAAAGACTTGCGATTATAGATCGTTTTTGGCTGTAGCATTTCCGACTTTAATCGCATTGGCTTTAACAAATTGTGTACTACAATTGCTTAATATAGGTCTACCCAATTTTGCACCTTTCTTCCCGCTCCTTTTTTGCCAGTGAATTTTGCTAGTTGACGCCAAGTAACGTATACTTGGTCGTACGTATGCCAAGAAGCGGAGTAGTTACTAAACGCCTAAATTTTTTTTCGTCGATTGGTTTTAGACCTAAATATTTAAATGAAATACATTTGTAACCATCTCATCAAAGCTAATATGGCTGGTTGTATTCATACCTTTATAAATAAAATAAATAAATTTAATGTCAACACTTAAAAGACTACTCTAAGATATTTTGTGCGAAGTTATAGTGATCTAAGTTAATAAGATATATATTATATTTTTCTAGACCATGAACACCCAGATTCGAAGCTACTAATGGTAGACCTGGTAGGTTATCGAAGTCACTGTCAAATAAGACAGATCCACAAAAAATATTCCTTCCAACTATACCGCAAAACTTAGTATATTTAAACAATATTTTTGTAAGTAAATGTATTTATGATACAGCAGTTGATTCTGAAGGGCATTTCAAATAAATTTAGGCACTTTATTTCGAGTGCTACGGACGTTGATTGATCAGTGAGTAACGCCTGTGATTTACGGCCTAGCCGCGACCTGGGACCTTACAGCGACCCCGAGGTAACATGATCGAGTACTGACAGTGAAATAGTAAGGAAGCCGGTAACTTTTCAATGTTTTGAAATATTTTCAAAGGGTTTGTATGTAAGCATATCAACAACTTTCTTAGATGAAAAAATAAGCTCTATTACTTAATAATTATTTATATCCTTACAATCATTATGTTAGGTTATAATCATACTTACTCGTATATTACTCGTAGGTGATTATAATAAAGAAAATTTGTAAAATTTCTTAGATAAAATAAGCCCTCTACACACAAATGCCTGTTCTGATTGGAAAACGAATCCAGGAATCTTATTTCAGAATGCTGTTCTAGACGGAAAAATATACCTATAAGTTTTATTTAAGTTAATTACTGGGGGAAGTGTTAAGATGAAAGAACCTTCTTCATATCACCCTTCTTTCCTTCATACACTAAAATTTGGCTTCATATAAATAAAGTTGATATTAATTTGCGGTATAAAATATCAACGAATCACTTAATAAAAACTATGTTTTATATGGGTAAGAGTACTGGTCATCTCGTTAAAAATACTTACACTTAATTTATTTGATAAAATAAAAAAATATGATAAAGGTTTATTATTAAGTGAAGTTCTTAAACTTACACGCATACTCGAAGATTAAGTTTTCTTTTTCAAAATAACCAGATTTCCTCGTACCGTCAGCAAAGAATTTAATCCTTAGATTGGGTGCGATCGCTCAACGCGATTGGCCGATAATGGTCCCTAATTTGATTGGCGTGGAACAGCTGGGTACGCTTTGAAAACTCTATTTCTCGCTTCTTGCTGGCTATACGGCCAGTTGGGGAAATTAGTTTATTGATTGGCCTATTTACGAGTCGTTTATTGCAAGCTTAAGGATCAAGCTCAGTCGGTATCAAGATTTAAAGTTTTCTATTGAGAAAACAAGGAGCAATTTTATACAACTCGATTTCGGATCCTCTTAACACTGAAATGATATAATTCGTTTAAAATATGAACGCTTATTTATCCTATGATGATAATTTTAGTGTTTACTTGAAGATTACAATACTGTTTTATGTAGTTTACAAATTTAGCCGTATTCTGAAAACTTGTTCAATGTACATAATGTTAAACCTTTGTGTTATGCTCGTAGTTGATAACATCGCGTCTGCTTAAGTGTCTCGGTCCACGGACCATTCCATTTAAGGGAATTCAATACACTACCAATCAACATCACGGGAACCAAAATGTATAAATATCAAATATTTAAATATAAATATGGCAACGAAAGGTTTTGATAAAGCACAATCAGAACTGAGAATTACTGATGGAATGGTACCAGAATAGTTTAGTCGTTAACAGGCTAAAAAGCTGTGTCAGGTACACAGTTATTTTATGCCGATATGTGAAATACAAAAGTCAAATTTAGTGTAACTTCAAAGTTGATTATTCATTTGTAACGGGCATATTTTAAAATGAGGTAGGCATACGAGTACAACAGTAGACAGAGTTATTAAATAAATAATCATAATTTATAAATATGTCTTCCTTATCTTTATCATCATCAGCTCATTAAACGTCCCCACCGAGGGGCGCGAGCCTACCCGTATAGGGCGTTTAGGCCTTAGTCGTCCACGTGGGCCCCGTGCGGGTTGGACGACTTCACGCACAACCTTTGAATCACTTCGCAGGCGTGTGCAGGTTTCCTCACTATGTTTTCCTTCACTGGAAGAGTGTCGGATAAACGTTCATATAATTTCAAAAAACACATTGGTACGTGGCGGGATTTGAACCACAGCCCTCCCGGTAGGAGGGCAACAGTCCACATCATTGAGCCACCGACGCTCTTCCTTATCTTAAATCATTAAATTTTTGGCAATAAAAAATCAATGAAAATTTAGATGTTTTTGTTTTTTGGTGAAACTCGTATGTGATAACTAGGTATTGTTTTATGTCATGAGGTGATAGCAGATTAAAATACAATTGACAACGCCCCTTTATTTTCGCGGATGATGAAGGAGGGAGTTTAGTCCAAAAGTAGAAGTGCTCTCTCTTTAAACCTAACCTAGTTTAAGGTAGTGCTATCTCCAGCCCACCTACCAAGGGTGGAGGTTCTTGAAAAATGCCCTATGGATGTCCATTGTAGATTTAAGCATATTCTGCACTCTCTACGAGATAAATAAAAAGAAAGATGTTAAGAGCGTCGGTGGCTCAATGGTGTGGAGTGTTGCCTTCCGGTCTGGAATGTGTTTTTGAATGGAAACCTGTGCATGCCTGCGAAGAGATTCAAAAGTTGTGCGTGTAGTCGGCCAATCCGCATTGGGCCCGCGTGGAAAACTAAGACCTACACACCCTAAACGAGTAGGCGCGTGCCCCTTGGTGCAGGCGTATAATGAGCTGATGATAAGGGTGTCTATTTTCTTATTTATTACCAAGCACATAATAAATTACTCATCGTATTTGAAAAATTAGAATATTAAGAATCTTTATATTGTAGGCATACGGATTCATCGTCATTATGGAGCTATCTCTAAATGTCTTTCAATTAATACAAATGAGCAGAAATAACAAACGTAATATCATTTTAGTTTCGACATGAAAAAGCACTCTTTCACCCACCGTTTGAGGGAACTAACTAGGGTTAATAGCAGTTGAACTATACGTTATAATTAGGCTGAATTGGCAGAATGGGGAAGCTAGATAAGCAAAGCTGATCGGAATATCGAGAGCAAATAGAGAGGTTTTGCCACGTTAGATGCAATTTGTTCAATTGAATAAATGCGCATTACTTAACTTAAAAATAATGGATTCCCAAAAATCAGCGTCGCAGTTACCCATGCCTGCGACAAAACAGTTGAGTCACTACTAATTTGGTTTAAACTTGTTTTTTGATTTTGAATTGTGTTAACTATTTCTTTCTCAACTTAGATCGCCTAAATTGTATCAATGTCTTCCGACTTAATAGTATTATGGTACAGCATCTATTGCTTTCTGTTGACGATCGCGAAGTCAAACAACAATCGCAAAGGCCTATCATCAGACGGGTGACGTTAAGTATTGATTAATATTCCTTTATTTATTTAAATAAATATATGAAATAATTCAGTTATTACACAGACAGCAACCAGAGACTTCAGTGTAACTTTTTATCTTGTGACGTACAAAAAATATGCCACAGTATCTAGTAATTACTGCCTCTTTTGTTTTAAGGGAACCCTGCTCTACAGTTAATATATAGTCAATTTAATGCTTCGGTTAAAGGAAAAATCAATATCATTTGAACTCTACATTAACATATTTCCAAATTTATAATCCATTAGCGCCTTATTGATACCACAATGTAAATTCTACCTCTTAGTTAAATTTCAATCGTTAAGTTTTACCTTTGATAGCTCAATGAGTTCCTAGACAAAAGATTTCTCAATCAATCAATGCAAACAATCAGAAACTTAGCCTCCACTTAGGGATAGCTCGCTCCCGAGGGAGCCCCAGTCTGTCACGGCGGTGATTGTGCCAATTACAATTGTTTCGCAATCAACTGAAATCGAGCCGGGATTTAATGTGATCGTTTTGCCAGCTCAAAGCTTTCAATTATGTATTTGTGTTGATATATTATTAATGAAAATGAGTTCTTTTTCGGTCTAATTCCAACGTACTTATCTACAACTAATATTGTTACTGTCTTGTAGTCTCACGAGGTTTTTCATTTTGTATATCATCAAGCCTAGTCTATACTTTTGTTATATTGAATTATTGGGTTTGGGCGATGGCTTCACGATGGACATGTTAAACAAATGGTTGATTTTCAGACATATGACCGAAAATGACCTCGGGGCCCTCTTAGAGAGGCACTTAGGATGGTAATCGTTAATACCTGCGTAATTTTGTTCCCAATCTATCCATCATAACCATGTAAACATTGTTCCCTCTGTTTACACAGGAGGATCTCAAAACATGTAACAAAAAATGCAATGGAAAAATATATATTAATTAGTCCCACTTTGAGACTATGATTTCGATAGAAGCATTTTCATTATTAACATGTACAAAAGAAAGGTAAGCAATAACGAAGCTACGAATGATGTTCTATGCCTCACATAAAATGTAGGGTAACGAACTGGAAGATATTTTAAAAATAAATTTAAAATCTTTGCAGAAAAAGCTACACGAAGCACTTCATGAACGGTATGTGTGTTATGAAATACTCGTATCACGTGCTTTAAATGAGAAATATTTTTATTATTTATTTCGGCAGGCACCTTAGTTATATCCGTAATTAATGCCGAATAGTAATGTAAAAACATTTGCAGAATTATGAAACTAAGTTTAGGAAACTGCTCTGGAGAATCATAATTAAAAAAATTAGCAATTAGGAACTAATGAATTATTGGGGCAAATTCAATTTCACTACTTCGAAAAGATATTGACAGCATTTGAACCAAAACCCTCTAGTTCGGAAGGCATAAGTCCACCCACCAATGACCCACCGACGCTATAGTATATGCTCGTTGTTGTGTGAACTGGTTATAATTTATTTTATAAGACTATTGGGATAAAATTTCAACTTTACAAGTAAATTGTCCATGAGGTTTAAAAAGTATGCCGCTATAAATAAGGGACAGCTATTCTCAACGATTAAACGTGAAACATTGCAGTTCACGCGTATTGCACAGTAGGGTGGGTGGAATTAATCATTTTAACATAATGAAAACGCGAGAATATATCAATCTTTTGTCTCAAGGCGCGACGCAGCCGGGAAATTAAGATTGTGAAAAATGGGGCGGCCATTATGGAGATTGTTCTTTGTTTATAAATAAAGTGACGTGACCGCGCAGCTAATAAGGTGTTCTATAAAAGTCCGATCTGTTGATGTTTGTCAACTACATTAAGGTGTTTACTTAATGTAGTTAAAAATGAAATCTCCTTAGCGGCCGTTGGTTTGGTTTTTTAATGAGTTTTTTAGATAGACTTTCCACTGTTGGTCAATATTTTATTTATTCGTAATATAATATTTAAGTAAACCTTGAGGAAAATTTTTTCAAGTCCATTTTTAACATGATCGTCTATTGTTCTCGTGTTTAGTTTTGTGGCAGCTTTACTTGGTGGTAGACTCGATACTGAGTCGTCTATCTACATGTCTACATATCTTATGTACTGCGGTGGTACCTACGTACTACTGCAGTACCAAATATCGTCCCGTGACATAGGAGTGTTATGCACTTTTATGTTTTGGGGTGAGGGGCACTGCACATCATCGGCTAACATCTGTGTTCTCGGGTGTCGGGCGCAGTGTAGCATTGATGGAGAATGAAAACTGTCTATAAGTTGTCAATTTTCCTTCAATGCCACTCTGTCATAGTCGGGCGTATCACTTACAACCAGGTGAGCGTCCTTAACGGCCACTCTGTAACATAAAAAATCTTTCGTGTATCGATGCTAAACAAAAATAATATTATTTGTGGTGACAATCAAGCTCAGAAAGAAAAACACATATGTGATATTACACGGAAAGAATTTGAGCGAATAATTTATTTATTGAACCAATTATAATACTAATTCAGTGATACTATGATACTAATTCAAAACAAATGCAAATAAAATTTTATACAAACAGCAGGCCCAAAAAAGAAACTAAGAAGTATAAGAGTTTATTTGAAGATCATTAAGGCTATAATATGTCTATCATTATTTTATTATCTATGATATATAGACCCGTATGACTTATGAAGCGTACTTGTGCATCCGTGATTAACGGCTGCCACTTGGGTGCACTCGGTTGCATGGGGTTCCTAACTTTTCCCGCAACGGAACTTTTGATGGGCCTTCATAGTAGGAAAATATCAACCTCAGCAGTGTCACTCTTCAGAACCGTAACTTTCATATAAAAATACAACTTATAATAAAAATATGAAGATGTTAGTTTTGACCCTTATTCTTTCAGGTATTTTGTATTGTTAGAAAAATCTTATTCATATTCTTCATACAAATGTGAATTCCATTACTCAGTGCATTCTATAATTTTGGAAAATTAAAATTTTACAAAATATTGGTTGGATACGTTCAGCGTTTTCCCAAAGTTCATTCAAAGATGAAGCGCATAGAAAACCTGTTCCTCTCGAACAAATAATAAAATAAGAGTTACAACCAAATGCGTTATCGAGGCTTATACATGAATGTAATTAGAGGATTAAAGTTACCACTTTGGGAAAATTGCCTATCTATCAAAATCAATCGTATATAAATCTGACATCACAATCTTTTTAGGGTTATGACTATTTATGATCTGCATTTCTTTTTTATCGACACATTTGCAAACCATATCACGTATAGAATCATCCTCACACATGTCGTTATAATAACAACGTATCACACAATCACCTCACCACAACTCGTTCACATTAAATCCGAAACGATTTATCGCCTCAAAATCATCGCTAAACATCCACAATTCCGCGCCGCTCTCGTTCCAAGCTACGTATACATTTTGGATTGAAAAATTGTAGCTCTGCCGTGGAGCTTACGTAATTTCATGCAGGCTGTGTGCCCTGATACGTCGCCGTAGGGCACGAGGGTGGATTTCACCGAGCGAATGTATCAAAATATCGACTGTTTAAAGGGCGTTAGGGGATTTAGGTTGAGGTGTCTGCAATGAGACTGGCAGTTTGTGGCATCTTTAGTTGCGTGATAATTATACTAGGCACCATTTCGTAATAACATTTGTGTGTTTCATAAATATTTCGATTGACTAACGTACATAAACTTCCAATAAACAATTGTCTTTTGCGAGGGCGAGCGCATAAAAAATATGTTAGCAATGATAAGACCACAGAGGTGCAGGTTCGGATCACTGTAGCGACTGATTATTTTGCACTTATGGCTGGACCTTATATAATAGAATCAAATAAACACTACTTGGTTAAACAGTTTAAATATAGCAGAGTTATATATACGATGATACCGTGACCCCTTATAGGGAATAGAATCGGATTAACGCAGGGCAATGCACATTGCTCAGAGTGATGCAAATGGCTTTTTGTTTTGTTCCACGGTTGCGGCTGCCGCTTATCAGTGCAGTCCTTTTATGATGAAAGCATTGCTATAGCTTTTGCAAATGGATATGCCAATCTATCAGTTGTTTAGACCTTTGATGACTAAAAACATGGAATTAGTATGGACATATAAATTTTATTCAAACGTGGTGGAATAGATAAGTATGACATTGAAATTAAACTAAAATTGTTAAAAAAATATTCGTTATATTAAATATATACGCAGTCAATATCAGAAGATTTCATATTTTTTAAGTTTTTTGCATAGTTACAATGTAATTTATCTAGATTATTTATAAATAATATGCGACTAGTAGAGACAACATAAATTTCAGTTTCTAAATAATTCTACTTAGAATAGTGGAATTTATAAAATACAATTGTTTTTAACCAATCGTAAGAAAACTTTTATCATTTTGCAAAAACTTTGATGGCAGTTCAATTCAGAAAATTTTGCTATTTATTATTACGAAGTAAGTAACAAATTACTGATAAGTTTTTTATACTCGGTTTATACCTACTAATCAAAACAAAGTCGAAATTAGGTTTATCTCAATGAAACCAAATATAAGTTCACCATAAGTTTTATTAAAAAAATATTATTTTTGCACGTCACTTTAAATGGTTATTTAAATTGTTATAAATTCTGGCAACACTAGTCGAAACAAACAGTGCCCAACCAGATTAACTAAGCTCGGGGCAATATGGCGGATTAAACTCTATGGGGAGTGCACAGCGTTGATGCGAGGTTGTTTTTTTGTTTCACCGACTCTGGGCTTCGGGCCGAGTACTAGGGCTTTCGATTCTAACACCAAAACATGGCATCGAGATATTTCTTTATGAGTTACGGCCACTGCTATCTAAACTGCTCGTATGTCAACAAACAGGTGAACGGTACGTTTAAATTTAGAGCGTTTATATAGGCGTTGATCCTGATAAATAGTTCGGTTATATGCACTTATTTCAAGCTTTCATCGGAGTTTCAATTATTAGGTTCTGGAAACAGCAAGAATTAAATGATATTATTAAGCATTAGTCAAAATATATTGGAGTCGAAAAGAATGGAGACTTCA